>PVLC010001420.1:65258-82013 GCA_004027655.1 Graphiurus murinus
CTGGGGATTGAACTCAGGGGCATTCTACCTCCGAGATATACCCCCAGCCCTAGTTTTTTTATTCTTTATTTTGAAACCGAGTCTCACTAAGTTGCGGAGTGCCTCACTAGGTAGCTGAGGCTGGCCGCGAACCCGGATCCTCCGGTCTCAGCCTCCCGAATGCTGGGATTACAAGCGTGCGCCACCACGCCCGGCTCAGGCTGAGATTTTTCTTTGAAGAAACATTTTGGTCAATATTTGATGTCCTGTAGATTTGAAACAGAAAGATAAATGCATTTGCAGTTGTTTTTGGATGGGGAAAGCTGTTTACCTAGTTTTCACAAGAAATTAATTATGGCCAAAGGGAAAACACCAGAAGCTTAGGAGATGGAGATCATAGGGGAGTGAGAATCTCCCTAAAAATCGAAATGGATTCAGGTTTGACTTCTCTGTAGTGGAAATAAAATACAGTTTACATGAGCTCTTGTTTTTTTCTGTGCATAAAATACCTTCAGATTTGATAAATGGGAAAATGATGTATACGGAATGGGAGGATGATGCTGGAAAATTCTCTCATTACCTTTTGTGTTGTACCATGGCATTCAAGGTCACAACAGCTCTACAAATGCCTTCCTTATTGGTTCAGATGAAAGAACTGCCCATCCTAGCTTCTACCTTGAGCAGGCTTGGATGCTGTCATTCATGGAGTTTCTAGCTCTGTGTGTGTGTGTGTGTGTGTGTGTGTGTGTGTGTGTGTGTGTGTGTGTGTGTGAGACTGTGTGTGTGTTTACTAGGAATTGAACTCAGGGTGCTCTACCACTGAGCTACATCTCCATCTTTTTTATTTTTTATTTTGAGACAAGGTCTTGCTAAGTTGCCCAGGCTGGCCTGATGCTTGTGATCCTCCTGCCTCAGCCTCTCGAGTAGCTGGGTTTCCAGGTGTGTGCCAACATGCCAGGTATCTAGTTATCCTTGAATGTCAGATCCAGAACCTGCATTCCATTGTTCTTCCACATTACACATTATAGATTTATGATCGGTGAGTTCATTTGGATTCTCCAGAAACTTCTAGTTAAAGCAGTCCTTCCTTCCCTCCCAAGCTCACTTTATTTTTTTTTTAATTTTTTTTTTTGCGGTACTGGGGATTGAACTCAGAGGCATTCAACCTCTGAGCTATACTCCCAGCCCTATTTTTTATTCTTTATTTTGAAACCGAGTCTCACTAAGTTGCAGAGTGCCTCACTAGGTAGCTGAGGCTGGCCGCGAACCCGGATCCTCTGGTCTCAGCCTCCCGAATGCTGGGATTACAAGCGTGCGCCACCACGCCCGGCTCCAAGCTCACTTTAGAAGCTTGTAGAGCTACCTAACTTAATTTCACTCTGACTCTTGATCTTTCATGCTACTGACATTTGAATCCTATTCCAACTCAGTCTTGTTCTTCTGTTCTGAGGAAGTGTGAGTCTTTGTATGGAAGGCCAGCACCGGATGCTTCATTATTTTAGTTGCTTCTCCCATGTATCTTGTTGGATAAATATACCTCATCAATGATAATCTTTGATAAACTGTAATAGATGAGTTATCCCAATTAATCTAAGATGCTTTGTGGTTTTGCCCATGTCCTATGTTTTGAATAATGAGTTGAAGTTTGCTTTCAAAACTCTTCCTAAAGTTTTTTTTTTAATTTTTTTAACCTTTTTGGTAGTAATTACTTCAGCCATTTATTCATTGGGTATACAGGTTCCTCATCAGGCATTAGACATATAAAATACAGACAACAAATGTAGTTATAAAGAGCTCACAGACTGGGTGATATGTGTAACAAAAAGTTCTTTCATGCTTTCTGTAATAGAGATCTTCATTTGTTCATTCATTGATTCCCTAAAAACCATTTTTTTTTACAACATTGACCTTCTTGGAATAAGAAAATATTTCTGTTTTAAAGGTGCTGTGGTCTACTACAGAGAAACAAAAGCATTAAAAATTAAAAATAAGTGCCACGGAACATTCTAGATGTGGTGATAGGAATCAATAGCAGTTTACTCTGAAGACTTCACACTTACATTGCAGGAGTTAAGTGCCAGGTCCTGTTCTTAGTACTTTACAAAGATGGCCTCATATAATCCACGTAAGAACACTATGAAGTACATATAGTTATCCCTATTTACAAATGAGAAGACTGGGGCACAGAAGTTAAGTAACTTGCTTAGTGTAGTGTAACTAGTAAGGACAGAGCCAGGACTTGAACCCAGGTGATTTTGTTCCAGAATTAAACAGACACACACACACACTTGCTCTTGCTCTCACTCTCACTCTCACTCTCTTGCTCTCTTTCGCTCTCTCTTACTTGATACTAGGAATTGAACCCAAGGTCTTACATGCTAGGCAAGTACTCTATCACTAAGCTACATCCCCAGCCCTAGAGGTGATTCTTGAATGAATCTTGAAAGAGATTCAGCAATAGGAAAAAAAGTAGCTTCCATTTGAGGGGAATCTCTGGAGCCCAGAGAGAGATGAGGCCAGAATGGCAAGCAAAAACCAAATTATAAGGACTTTATCTTGTGGGCAAAGGATTTTATAGAAATCAAAGCAAAAATGGAAGCTCAAAAAAGAAGGTAAAATCACCTAGGTTCCTACTTCTTAAAGAACCGTATCAACTTTTTAAATTTTTTTTTTCACATAGTTTTTTCTTGAACAATATTGCAATCTTCCCCAAACTCCTATACCTCATGGTACTGGGGATCGAACCTGCTCTACCACTGAGCTTTATTTGGGGACAGTCTTGCTAAATTGCTAGGCTGGCCCTAAACTTATGATCTTCCTGCCACAGCCTCCCAAGTAGCTGGGATTATAGGTGTGCTGCTGTACCCAGCTATATTGCAAGTGCAAGTCTATATACTGTTGTTCCTCACTTCGTTTCACCTAATCCTTGTATCTGCTCTGTGAGGTTCATAAGCCTGTTTTACAGAGGTAGACACTGAGATTCCATGAAGAAATGTTCTCAGTTCATGTGAAACCTGAAATTTGATCCAGGTGTTCTCAGCGAAAGCCTTGGTTTCTTTCTCTTTTATAGCTACCTCTCCAGGGAAGGTGGATGTAAAAGCAAGTGGGATGGAGATGTTTCACATCATCTTGTTTTCCCAAATCAGCGATGACAGCAGGATTAGCGGCTGACTCAGGAATGTCCATACAAGACATTGACCTTCATTCCAGTGTCATGTCAGAAGGATTTCGCTACCAGTATTCATTCATAGCACATGCTCACCTGGAGCGTGACTTCCACGCTAGTGTCTTAGAATTTTGCCTGCGTTACTAACAACAGCTTTGGTGGGACAATATCATGGGAGTCCAGCTAGTTACTGCTCCAGCAATCTCTACATTCAGGATTTGCATGTGTACCTGGCATAGACGAGCCCAGCTGCAAGGAGAGAGACAAAAGTCCAAGCCTCAGCTTGCTTCAGTCTCAATGGCGTAAAAAGGCATCTCCTGCTGTTTGTACTTACTTTGTGAGGACTTAGTACTCACTGGGGATTGGACCCGGGGCAGAGGCGGGTGGTTTTCCTGGACTGGTCCTTTCCAGCCTGCACACTTGAGGAAATAAATCATAGTTCCTATGGCCAGTGACAGACTACATATAGGACTGTGGTCCCATGGGAGTATATCATCTAGCGATGTGGTAGCTGTTTTAGTTTGTGTCGATGTACTGATGTTTATGTGACAATGCAATTACAGGTGACACATTTCTTATAATAAATCCTTGTCATTAATCAATATGTGGCTATCCTCTCCCTGCCTGCTCTTTCCTCAAGTGCTTATTTTATCAATGAATATTGGCTGAAGCAACTACAGGCACCCACAGGTCATGCTGCTTGGTCCCGGGGAGATGTGGGTGAACGGGACACCCTTCCTGTCCTTAAGCTGCTCACTCGACAGTGGGGACAACTGACATGGGCCCAACCCACTGTGATATCACATAGCATGCGATAATAAGAGGGACCTCAGAGGAAGGGACAGTAAGGAAAGAGAGGTGGCCTTTTAACTGTTTTTTTAAATTATAATTCACATATCATAAAATTCACTGTTTTATTTTTTTTAGACTGGGGATTGAACCTAGGGGCATTCTACCTCTGAACTATACCCCTCCAGTCCTATTTTTAATTCTTTATTTGAAACAGGGTCTCACTAAGTTGTGGAGGGCCTCACTAAGTAGGTAATACTGGCCACAAACTTGCAATCCTCCTATCTCAGCTTCCTGAGTACTGGGATTACAAATGTGCGCCACTACGTCCAGCTAAAATTCACTGTTTTAAAGTGTAAAAATCACTTGGTTTTTGCATATTCACAAAGTTGTGCAACTGTCACCATTATCTAATTCTTGAACATTTTCATTACTCCAAAAAGAAACTCCATACTAAGTTAAGCAATCACTCTTCATTTCTCTCTCCCCTACCCCGGCAACCACTGATCCTTCTGTCTCTGTGGATTTGCCGGTTCTGGGTATTTCAGGTGAATGGAATCATGCTGTGTGTGGCCTTTTGTACCTGCTTATTTTATTCAGCATATATGTTTTTAAGATTCATCCATGTTATAGCATGTCTTCATACATTTCTTTTTATGGCTAAATATTATTTCATGGTATGGCTATACCACTTTTTGTATATCTGTTCATCAATTGATAGGCATGTATGTGTGTGTGTGTGTGTGTGTGTGTGTCTGTATGTTTGTGTTACTGGAAATGGAACCTGGGGCATTCTACGTCTGAGCCACACTCCAAGTCCTTTTTATTTTTTATTTGGAAACAGGGTCTCACTAAGTTACCACACACTGACCTTGAATCTGCAATCCTCCTGTCTCAAGCCTCTGAAGTACTGGTTTTACAAGTGTGTGCCACCATGCCCAGCTTCCAGTTGACAGACATTTTGTTTCAGTTGGATTTTGAATAAATAGAAAGGATTTTTGCAGGACATAAAAGGAAGGGCATGGTGTTGCACGCTTGTAATCCCAGCATTTGGGAGACCAGAGGATCCGGGTTCGCGGCCAGCCTCAGCTACCTAATGAGGCACTCTGCAACTTGGTGAGACCCTGTTTCAAAGTAAAAAATAAAAAATAGGGCTGGGGTTATACCTCAGACATAGAATGCCCCTGAGTTCAATCCCCAGTACTGCAAAAAAAAAAAAAAAAAAAAAAAAAAGGAAGGGTGCAACTTAGAGTGAAAAACAACAGTCTTTTTAAGTAACATGAGTACATGGCATAGCACTGGCTGAATGCCCGGCATATCTCCCGCCTTTCAGAGGCCTCATCACAGCCCCAATGGGTGATGTATGAGGCACAGAGAGGTGGCACTACACCTGGGCTGCTGACCAGTAAGTGCAGAGCCGGGGTCTAGTTCTAGGAGGTCTGACTCCAGAGTTCATCCCTTAGCCACCAAGCAGTGCCACAGAGACAGGGACGTGGGAGAGGGCAAGCCCAGGCTGTGAGGTTAAAGTGCAAGGGGTGCAGAGAGAGTGCAGAAAAGGCCAGAGGCTGGGTGTCCTCAGCTCTCCATAGCTGTCCTGTAGAAGACGAATCTGACCACATCATTCTCCTGTTTAACAAACGGCCACTAGTTCCCCATTTTCCCATAGTAGTTTCCCAAGACCATTCATTTCCTTACTACATGACAATTTCCTTCATCCCTATATGTCATCTGTAATGTTATTTAATGAATATTTTTCCTTAAATTGACTCACTTTTGCATAAATGCATTTATTTAAGCTGGGCATGGTGGTGCCCACCTCTAGTCCCAAAAACTCATGAGGCTGAGGCGGGAGGATCCCTTGAATGCGAGGCCAACTTGGGCAAACAAGCCAGGCTCCAACTCACAAAAACAAACAATCCCTCTCTCTCTCTCTCTCTCTCTCTCTCTCTCTCTCTCTCTCTCTCTCTCTCACACACACACACACACACACACACACACACACACACACACACACACACACATACACAGTCCACACTTACTGAAAGCACAATTTATCTCATTACCCCCCATGGAAAACCAGTATTTTTCTAATGTACACTTAAATAAACCAAACCATTATAATGAAGTGCCTCTGCTCATGTACCACCTAAAAGCAGTGTGTACACCAGTAGTGTGAGTTATCCCTAGTAAGAGATCAGGGTTTTCAGAAGAAGGGGTGTGTGTGTGTAGTATTGAAGATCGAACCCAGGGGCATTCTACCTCTGAATGACACTCCCAGCCCTTTTTTTATTTTGAAACAGGGTTTCACTAAGTTGCTCAGAGTTTTGCTAAGTTGCTGAGGCTGGCCTGAAATTCTCCTGTCTCAGTCTCCCAAGTACTAGGATTACAGGTGTGCGCCACCATGCCCGGCTCTCCTTCATCTTTAGACCATCTCTGTGAGGGTTCATTCTCATCCCCACTCCCCAGATGGAGAAACTAAGGTCCAGAGAGATTGGAGTTGCCCTAAGTCACAAAGCCAGTAGGTGGTTTGAAACAAAACAGTTTTCTCTAAGCCCTGTTCTCAAGTTCTTTTTGACACAACTCGGGGCCACCTGGGGTTGGCAGTTGGACCTGGGCTTTTCAGGCACAGAGAACAGTGGAAGGAGGTTGACACCCAGCCAGGAAAGAGTGGCCAACAGTCTACATGATCAGCCACAGTGGACGCTGGTAGCTCATTATGTCAAGTGAATGTACAAACAAGCAAAGCTGTTTGTCACATGAGTTAAATCCATTCTTCTTTTGCTGCTTTTCTGCCTAAATAATTAAGGGTCTTAGCTAGGTGTGGTGGCCCACGCTTGTAATCCCAGCATTTGGGAGGCTGAGACCAGAGGATCTGGGTTCGCGGCCAGCCTCAGCTACCTAGTGAGACACTCCGCAACTTAGTGAGACCCTGTTTCAAAATAAAGAATAAAAAATAGGGCTAGGGGTGTAGCTCGGAGGTAGAATGTTCCTGAGTTCAATCCCCAGTACTGCAAAAAAAGAAAAAAAAGGGTCTTAAGTATAAATTAAATGCCCCACCATTAAAGAGAATGTCTTTGGCCATGATGAGTTATAATTGACAGTCGTTTGGGGTTACTTTCTGTTGGCTTTCTGCACATACAAGCTTCCCATGAGTGGTCATGGAATCATCCAACATGTTTTCAGTTGGACAGGACCACGGGGGCTTTCTGGTTTGACATTCTATCTGATGCAGAAATTCTTCTCCAGCAGTAATAATTGTGATCTAATAAATATGCACCAAGAGCTTCCCTTGGGCTAGGCACTCAGGACAGTGCTCTGAGGTTTCAGTTATTAGCATCGCTGTCTTACAGAAAAGCAAATAGACTCAGAGAAGTTAAGCAACTTGCCCTAAACAGGCAGGAAATGATAATAAAACAGGTCCCGCCTCAGGTCTTTGTGACTGAAGCTGGGAGGTCTGTCTGTGTGCACTGAGCTGCTCCCACCAGGCCTTGTTCCTGCAGTGACAGGCACATCATCCTTTCCAGGAGGCACTTCAACCTCTGCTCAGAAAACTCTACTGGGAAGGGCCTCCTTACATTTAACTGGAATTTTCTTTCTTATAACTTTCAACCATGGGGCCTCATTCTACCAAGAATACATACCACTTCAGATCCCTCTTTTGGCAGGATGTGGTGGTGAGTGCCTATAATCCCAGTATCCTGGAAGCTGAGGCAGGAGGATTGGAGGTGAGAGGCCAGCCTCAGTGACTTAGCGAGGCCCTAGTAACTTAGTGAGACTCTCTTTAAAAATAAAAAGGGGCGGGGGGCTCAGAGGTAAAATGCCCCTGAGTTCAATCCCCAGTACCCCCCCCCCCCAAAAAAAAGAAAAATCCCTCTTTTTGAGTAGCAACCACCCCTCCAGAAAGTCAAAGGGTTACATTAGTCTACAATTTCCAGAATGATGTTAAGGACTCGAGTGATCCCTTAGTGTCCAACAAGTCACCCCACAGCTGAGTAGGCCAAATAGCCACCAACAAGTGCCCATTATCTCATGATATGGGCAGGATCCGGGCAGGCAGGGCTCGGCTGAGCAGTTCTTCTGCTACACGTGCATTCCCTGGGGCTGCTGATGGCACTCTACTTGTGGCTAGTCTGTCTTGAGCATCCAAGATGGCTTCACTACATACCTGGCCCCTTGGCGGGGACGGTCACAGGGACCTTTTTGACCCCATAGGGTCTCTCCTGCAGGATGGTTGGACCTCCATCTTAGCTAAGTGCTCCAAGAGTGAGAATTCCAAGAGAGAGGATGTTGAAGCCACGAGTCCCTTGGGACCTGGGCTCAGAAGCTGGAACTGTCTGTTCCAGGCCAAACCAGTCACAGAGCCCTCCCCAGGCTCAAATGGAAAGGCCATAGACCCCGCCTCTCGATGGGAGGCATGTCAAAGAATTTGCAGCCGTTTTTAATCTATCACACTGAGAATCAGCCTAAATGTGTATCTGTTTTTCTGGCTTGGGAGTGGTAAATACCTATTGGAGTTTGAAAATCCTCTTGCTGAACTTATTTGTTTTAACTATTTGGGGCATTTGGACTTTAGAGACTCTTTTTTTCTTAAGTTATTTTAGTTACATAATGCATTTTTTTTAACCAGTACTAATTATTTACTGACATTAGTATTGCTCCTATAAATCCAGATCCCCTCCCTTTTATGTCCCATAAGGACAAAAGGCTTTTGGATAAGGCCTTTTGAGAGTAGAGGACAGATGAATGCTGTAGACTATAGAATGTAGACACTCTTTATCAAAAGACTTTAAAAAATAGCTTAAAGCTGGGCATTGTGGCACATGCCTCTAATCCCAGTACTTGGGAGGCTGAAACAAGAAAATCCCAGGTTCGAGGCCAGCCTCAGCAATTTATCAAGACCCTGTTTCAAAATAAAATAAGGCTAGAAGTATAGCTCAGAGGTAGAATGCCCCAGAGTTCAGCCTCTAGTACCAAAAAATGAAAATAAAAATAAAATAGTTTATACACATTGCATGATTTTCAGTTTTTCACTCCTGCAAAACATTTGTCGTGTTTTAGTTATTTACGGCAGCATTTAAAAGTTCTATAATTTGGACGAATGAATAATAAACCTGTGTGCATGCTTTATTTTCCAGTAAAAATGGAGACAAAACTCAGTGATCATTCCTCTACGAACAGTAGCAGAAGGAGTTAATTGAAATTGTTTCTAATCCTTTGATCCTTGTCACACTATTCTGTTATGCAATAATACACTAAAGAATTCTCAGGAAGTCAGTCCTGGGGACTCAGTGTTGTTCCCAGCCTTAAAAACCCCATTTTGTGGAGGTGTGCAGGCAAATTCTATGCTATCTTCACCAGAAGGTGTGATTTTAGAGAACAGAAGATGCTGCCCATAGAAGTCAAGAGGATAAGGAACATGAATTCATTTCTTGCCAGGTGCTTTGTCCCTTCTTGCATAAGCTACAGAGGAATTTCTTTCTTGGCGATTTAAAAGCCAAAGCAAGAGCTTCTTCATGGGTAGGTGGTGGTGTTTGCTTGCTTACTTAATTGATTTTTTACCAACAGTTATTTCTATAAAAATGGAAACTTACCTGGCTGTATTCATTTTATATGCCTTTTCTTAATACTAAAACTTAAGTATTTTACAATTTTATTTGATCATTTCATTGATGTATTTCGGACCTACTGAAAAGTACAGGGACTAGTACACCAAACACTCTAGTCTCCCCGGCCCATCATAACTAATAAATCATTAGGGTGATCATTGAAGCTCCCTGTGACTGTCACCACCAGGCTCTCCCTCCCTTTGCAGGGACAGCCACTTCCTTCAACTATTCCCACGTGATTCTTTTTGCATTCACTACATATGAGATGCACCCATATGCACACATTGGTCTTTATATTCTCAGTGTTTGGAAAAGTAGGTCAAAAGAACAATCTTTGTGACACTTGACAATTATACGGTGGTGTATGGCCTATAATCCCAGCCACTTGGGAGGTAGGCTGAGGTAGGAGGATTGAAGATTTGAGGACAGCCTGGGCAACTTAGCAAGACCCTGTCTCAAAATAAAGAAAGGACTGGGGATGTGGCTCAGTGGTAGAGCGTTTGCCTAGCATGTATGAGGCCCCTGGATTCTGTTCCTAGTACCACAAAAAAGAAAAAAGAGAGAAAGAAAATTATACAAAACCCACATTTTAGTGTCTACAAATAAATTGTATTGCCCACAGCATAAAGACGTATTGTCTATGGCTGTGTTTGCATAACATGGCAGATCTCAGTAGTTATGATGAAAACTGTATGGCTTAAAAAGCCTGAAATATCTGGCTCTTTACCAAAAAAAAAAAAAAAAAAAAAAAGTTTGCCAAGCCTTGGCTAGCTTATGGACAAGCACATGCACAGCAAATAATCTGGCCAGAGAAATAAGGGTATGCACCCTTGGCCAGGAGCAGGCCAAAGTGGACCAGGAGCTTTAGCTTTCATTTCAGGAATACTTCTGCCCTTTTCTCTTGTCTCAGATGAGCATCATTGACTCTAAACTTCATTGCCACCATCCCCTGGCTTCTTATGTCTTACTCTTCTGCTCTAAGCTTCTTTTCCTCTTGCTTTTGCTGGTCCCAACCCTCACATCTACCAAATCGCAAATTCCATTTGTCTTGTGGCAGGAAGAACAGCTCCAAGGACAGTCACCTCCCCCTCCTGAAGGTCCTCAACTTAGCTGTAGGCTTGGCCCATGTCTCTTGACTGGGCCCACTGAGTGCCCTTGTCTTCTTTCTTTCTGTCTCTTAGACTTCTGGCTTACTACACAGAGAGACTGTGTCCACACTGGCTGCAAACAGATGGGTAAAGACCAGCAATTGAGCAATTGATGCTTTAAGCATAAACTGTACAAAGAGTTAAGGGTATTGGAGGATCTCTCTCTCTCTCTCTCTTTCTCTATACACACACACACACACACACACACACACATCGTTACTCTCTTGCTTACAGTATTGGGGTTTGGACCATAGGGCCTTGTGCATACTTAGACAAGCACTCTACCACTGAGTCCCCCATCCCCTTTTTGTGTGGTATTGGGGATTGAACTCAGGGTTATTCTACCTGAGATACACTCCCAGCTCTTTGTTTTGTTTTGAAACAGGGTCTCCCTAGGTTGCTGAGAATCTCACTAAGTTACTAAGGCTGGTCTTTTTTTTTTTTTTTTTTTTTTTTTTGAGGTACTGGGGATTGAACTCAGAGGCACTCTACCTCCAAGCTACAGCCCCAGCCCTATTTTTTATTCTTTTTTATTTTTGAAACCAGGTCTCACTAAGTTTCGGAGTACCTCACTAGGTAGCTGAGGCTGGCTGCAAACCCGAATCCTCTAGTCTCAGCCTCCCAAATGCTGGGATTACAAGCGTGCACCACCATGTCCGACTCTGAGGCTGGTCTTGAACCTGTGATTCTCCTATCACAGCCTCCCAACTACTAGGATTACAGGCCACCACATCCAGCTTTCCCTTTCCTATTTCTATTTTTTTTTTTTTCTTTTGTGTGTGTGGTACTGGGGATGGAACCCAGGAACATTTTATCTCTAAGCTATACCCCCAGGCCTATTTTTATTCTTTTTTTAAATTTTGAAACAGAGTCTCACTAAATTGCTGAGGCTAGCCACAAACCTGCAATCCTCCTGGCTCAGCCTCCCAAGTACTGGGATTACAAATGTACTCCATCATGCCTGGTCTATTTCTACAATTTTATTTTGTGCAAGGACTCTAAGTTGCTGACGTTGGCAAGCTGGGTGTGGTGGCGCATACATGTATTCCTAGGACTTGGGAGGCTGAGACAGGAGGATCACAGGTTTGAGGCCAACTTCAACAACTTAGTGAGACTCTATTATAAAATAAAAGAGCTGGGGTGTAGCTCAGGTGTAGAATGCCCCTGGATTCAAACCCCAGTACAATAAAAACAAACAAAAAAAAGAGACAGGACCTTGGTAGGAGGCCTCGAGTCACTGGAGCAATGTCCTCTCAGGTGATTATTGGACCCCGTGTCTTCCCCTCTACATTGCCAAGAAGTCTTGCAATCTTCCTGAGTATCTGGAATTACAGGCATCCACCACCATACCTAGCTGTATATTTCAATTTCTTTTGAAATAAAAAGATGATAATAATAATAATAATAATAATAATAATAATACTTCCTTGTCTCTTTAATGTTGGATCATCCCCTTTCCCCAAACACAATTCTGCAGATAATTATCCCGACTGATTATTTTGTCTTCCAAGAGTAACGGGTGAGTGCACAGTGGTTAGCCCTGGTGCTGTGCAGTGGTGACACCCGTGGCTTTGAAGCCAGCAACCCACCTGTCAGCCAAGGGACCTTGGAGTCCTGTTAGCAAAGAAAAGAGGAACAGCTATTGCCGGGGCCACGGTGGTGTCTGCCAAAAAAGATAGAATACAAAGATTAATAATACAATAATGTTCAGTCTTCAGCCTCAACGTGTTTTTGAGTAAGTGAAATAAAACAAGAAAGCCCAGAGAGGGATAAATGTTACAAGATGAAAAACCAAGGTAGATAAAAGTAGTGATAAAAGTTACAAAAGAGGCACAGGAAAGGTACTGGAGTGGAATAGAGGAGACAACTGAAGGACTTCCTGAAGGAGGTGGCAGGGGAAACCCCAGCATCGGAGCAATGGCGCTTAGAGCAAGGATATTCTAGGCTGGAGGTCAGCCTGAGCAAAGCTGAGGGTTGCACAGAGGTTGCAGAGAGCAGGCGTTGGTTCTGTTTGACCTCGTGTGAAGGGGAGAGATGGAGCGAGGAGAAGGACAGGGGCCTGAGGTCCCTCTAGGCGAGGGCCTGAATGTCAGGGAGGAGCTTGGGAGCTGACAATCGGGCCTGCAGCCACACGCTTTGAGCTCTGGAAGACTGCCCTACTGCAGGCCTTGACTTTTCCTATCTCTGTCCAATGTCACTGCATTCGGATTTGCTATCTCAGTACAAAAGACGTGAGACACACTGGAACGCGCTGTTTTACAAAACATCTCAGAAAGAGCCGCATTGTGCAACGGCCCTCATCTCTTTTATCACTTTCAAATCAAGAGAAATAGCCCTGACTATAGTGGAACATACTCTTTTGTGTTCTTTACTCTGACACAGTCCTGGCAGGAGAAAGGGGCCAGGATGGAAACTTTGGTATTTGAAGTACGTGGAAGAGGGGAGGGAAGGAAAAAAAAATGATTTTCTGAACTCTTTCCTTGGGTTGGTAGGAATATACGTTATCAGGGATTCAGATGCCTGGAAAGTGGCTTCCGTGGGCCTTTTCTTCTCGCAGTTGTTGCTCAATTTGTAAAATTGGTTCACTGAATGTTATTTAATGTTTTTAAAGTATGCCCCACATGTTTTCGTTGATACTAAATTGGATGAGGAGGCTAGTAAACCTGACCAGGGTTCCGAATGCCATTTCAGTGTCGACATCAAGGAACAGGGAAGGGGAGGGTGTGTCTCAACATGTGTGAAGCCTGAGCCTGTGTCAGAATCACTGCATGGCAGTGGCGGCTCCTCCTCCTCCTTCTCCTCCTCCTCCTCCTCCTCCTCCTCCTCCTCCTTTCTGTACTAGGGATTGAACTCAGGGGTGTTCTCTCTCTGAGCTATACCCCCAGCCCTTTTTATTTTTTTAAATTTTGAAACAGGATCTAAGTTGCTAAGGCTGGCCTCAAACATGCAATCCTCCCATCTCTGCCTAGGATTAGAACTAGGCATTACAGGTGTGTGCCACTGTGCCTAGCTCCAGGGCTTCTTCTTTTCTTTTTCTTTGTGTTACTGTGGATTGAACTCAGAGGCATCCTACCTACAAGCTATACCCCCAGCCCTATTTTATTTTGAAATAGGGTCTCACTAAATTGCTGAGGCTGGCTTTGAACCTGTGATCCTCCTGTCTCAGCCTCCCAAGTACTATGATTATAGATGTAAACCAACATGCCTGGCTCCCAGGGCTCTTTCTAAACATTCAGATTCCCTACCTCACACCTGCAGAAGAGGAATCACTATGCATAAAACCTGGGGATTTATAATTTGATCTTTACCTAAATTTAAGATGAGTGTGTGTGTGTTACTGGGGATTGAACTCAGAGGTACTCTACCACTGAGCTATACCCCCCAACCATTTTTATTTTTATTTTTTTATCTTGAGACAGAGTCTTGCTAAGTTACCCAGGCTAGCCATGAACTTGCAATCTTCCTGCCTCAGTCTCCTGAGTAGCTGGGATTATAGACCTGCACAACTGGGCCCAGATTAAGGTAATTATTTAAAAATATATTTTTCTAGTCTGGTAAAGTATACATAATAGAAAATCTACTGTTTTATTGTATGTGTGTGTGTTTCACTGGGGATGGAACCCAGGGCCTCATATATTCTAGGGAAGGGCTCTACCCCTGAGCTACACTCCCAGTCTCCCTAGTCATCTTTAAGCATGTAGTTTTGTGATATTACATACACTGACATTACTGTGTGGCCATCACCACCATCCATCTCCACAACATTTTCATTTTCCCAAACTGGAGCTCTTTATACACTAACTTCCCAGCCCATGGCCTCCTGGCAACCCCAATTTTACTTTTCTGTCTTCATGATTTTGACAGCTCTGGGACCTCACAGAGTGGAAGCATACAGTCTTTGTCTTTGTGGCTGGTTTATTTCACTTAGCATAATATCCTCAAAGTTCATTTTTGTTGTAGTATATGTCTGAATTTCATTCCTTTTTAAGACTGAATAACATTGCATGTTCCGTATACACCACATTTTGTCTATCTATACATCCTCCATGAACAGTTGGTTGTTTCCATCTGTTGGCTGTTGTGAATAATGCTCCTGTGAGTGTGGGTGCACAGATATCCCTTTGAGTCTCTGCTTTCACTGTGGAACTGCTGGATCATGTGGGGATTCGTTGTAATTTTGGTAATTGTATGGTAATCCTTTTTTTTTTTCTTTGTGGTACTGGGGATTGAACCCAGGAGCATTCTACCTCTGAGTTACGTCCCTAGCCTTTTATATCTTTCATTTTGAAACAGAGCCTTGCTAGGTTGCTGAGAGTCTTGCTAAGTTGCTGAAGCTGTCCTCAAATATGCAATCCTCCTGTCTTAGCCTCCCAAGTATTGGGATTATGGGTGGACGCCATCACACCTGGTGCTTCATTGATTTTTAACACTGAATAACATTCCCTTATATGGGTAATACCATGTTTTGTATATCCATTCCAACAATGACGGACATTTGGACTGTTTGCTCTCTTTAGGCTGTTGCTTTTTAAGATAAATATGACCAAGAGACGTGCCCATCTTTTCTACACACTGTCATTCACCAGGCAAGACCATGTGTCTGCAGTTTAGAGGCCAGGCCCTGGCCCAGGGAAGAAGGCTCTGCCAGGAGCCTAGATTAGAGCTAGCGAGTGTGCAGCTTGCAGGCAATGGGAAGTGTTTAGTTTGCTTTTCCACATGTGCTATTTTGTTGTCTTACCTGATCTTGAAAAATTGAACCATTTGGTTGGGCATGGCAGCATACACCTGTAATCCCAGTACTTGGGAGGATAAGTCAGGAGGACTTGAAAGTTCAAGACCAGCCTCAGCAATTTAGGAAGACTGTCAGCATCCTAGCAAGACCCTGTTTCAAAACAAAAAGATAAATAGGGATGGGGATGTAGCATGTAGCTCGGAGGTAGAATGCCCCTGGGCTCAATCCCCAGTTTATCTCTCTCTCTCTCTCTCTCTCTCTCTCTCTCTCTCTGAATTTACCTTGTTCCAAAATAATTAGTGCCTGGCCTATAACCTGCCCCCTCATCTCTCAGCTGGAGGTGGGCATAGCTGTTCCCTCTGTTGGTTGTGTTTGGAGACAGCCCTCTCCAGTTCAGCATGGCTCCCAGCCCTTCTTATCAAGGCCAAGCCAAGAACCATTTAAGCTGCTGCTGTTCTAATAGTGGAGTTAGGAGGACATGAATTGGGCCCAGGGCTCTCCTAGCAAAAGTAGAAAAAAATGATGCAAGTGCCTGCCTCCTTTGTTGCCTTCCTTGTTCAAGCTGGGTCTTAACGATCTATTCTGGTCTCACATCATGTTCCTAAATAACATTTAAAGAAGAACAGCTTTATTAAATAATATTTGTTCCAGTTGTGGTGGCGCACACCAGTAATCTTGGTGCTTGGGAGGCTGAGATAGGAGGATCACAGTATTGAGGCCAGCTTCAGCCACTTAGCAAGACCTCATTTCCAAAAATAAAAAGGCTGGGGGTGTAGCTTGAAAGTAGAACATCCGAGCCGGGCATGGTGGCGCACTCTTGTAATCCCAGCATTCGGGAGGCTGAGACCAGAGGATCCGGGTTCACGGCCAGCCTCAGCTACCTAGTGAGGCACTCCGCAACTTAGTGAGACCCTGTTTCAAAATAAAGAATAAAAAATAGGGCTGGGGGTATAGCTCAGAGGTAGAATGCCCCTGAGTTCAATCCCCAGTACCGCAAAAAAAAAAAAAAAAGAAAGTAGAACATCCCTGGACTCTGGACTCAATCCCAGTACCGCCGGGGGGGGGGGGGGAGATATTATTCATATTTTGTATAGTTCACTCATGTAAAATGTACAGTTCAGGACAGAGAACATAGCTCAGCTCAGTGGTAGAGTATTGTAGACTCTCTCACAGGTCCTGGGAGACCCTGTCAACTTCAACAGCTACTGCACTGGGATTTTGGGGGAAGAGGTATTATCCTCTTTCAGTACCTTCTGGACACTGTCAAAATTCCTGGTATAGACAGTCCTGACTTGCAACAGCTATGATGTTTGGTAGAACAGGTGTATTTGATGC
>PVLC010001420.1:82113-144488 GCA_004027655.1 Graphiurus murinus
TACTGGGGATTGAACTCAGGGGCATTCTACCTCCGAGCTACACCCCCAGCCCCTTTTTATTCTTTATTTTGAAACAGAGTCTCACTGAGTTGCGGAGTGCCTCACTAGGTAGCTGAGGCTGGCCGCGAACCTGGATCCTCAGGTCTCAGCCTCCCGAATGCTGGGATTACAAGCGTGCGCCACCACGCCCGGCTTATTTGATGCATTTTTGACTTATGATATTATAAAATTTTGGTGGATTTATCTGGATGTAAGCAAATCTACCAAATTGTATACTACACAGCCAGACCCCACAAACTAGCCAGGTAAAGGGGAGATGCTGGCAATTTCTAACAAATGGAAGAATGTAGATAGACAGTTCCATTCTAGTCTACTTGTCTATTAATCAGCAATCCTAATCAGGGCCAGCCTCAGAACTTAGCAAACTCTTTGGTAACTTAGCAAGACCCTGCCTCAAAATAAAGTAAAAAGGGCTGAGGGTATAACTCAGAGGCAGAATGCTCCTGGGTTCAGTCCTCAGTACCACACAAACACACAGACAATACCATTCTGCTTACCATCTTCTTCTTTTTTTTTTTTTTGCAGTACTGGGGGTTGAACTCAGGGGCATTCTACCTCCGAGCTATACCCCCAGCTCTATTTTTTATTCTTTATTTTGAAACTGGGTCTCACTAAGTTGCAGAGTGCCTCACTAGTTAGCTGAGGCTGGCTAGCTGAACCCGGATCCTCTGGTCTCAGCCTCCTGAATGCTGGGATTACAAGCGTGCGCCACCATGCCCGGCTTGCTTACCATCTTCTATCCTGCCAAAGAGGGCCTATGCAGCCTCTCTTCCTTAGAATTTATCCTTCCATTCACTCATTCAACAAATATTTCTAGAGTGCCTGCTATTTGCCAGGCATTATATTTGGTGCTGGGCATCAGCAATGAAGAGTTATCCTTTGCCCCAGAGACCTAGCTCCCTACACTGTGCCTGGTGGATGGATGGATGGATGGATGGATGGATGGATGGATGGATGGATGGATGGCCTAGCATGACTGCAGAGCTAATAGGAGCTTCACCCATGCGCTGAAACACCTCTGCCTTACGGAGCTGCCCCAGCTTGCTTTGATTCTGTTGTGAAGTGTAGATGCTAAGACAGGTTTTGCCCTGAGACCATTATGGTGACTCTGGTTAAGCAGGACAGCCAGCATGAGGCAGGGTATTAATAGGAAGTTGTAATGTATGTACTTTTTCTTTACATGAGACCTTTAAAAGTAAGTTTATTAGAGCCTAATGCAGCAATTAGAAATAAATATGGGGTACATTAGTAGCTTTCTTACTTCTGCAATACAAGTTAGAATTGGTAATGATTGAAAACCTGTTCTGGCGCTCTGAAATGGAAAGGACACACAAGATTTACGCTTGAAGGAACTTGAGCTAACTTTCATTTTTCTTTTTCATTTGGCACATGAATCCCATTCCATTACCAACTGTTCCTCCCTGTGTACAACTGCCTTTTTTTTTTTTTTTTGGTACTGGGGATTGAACTCAGAGGCATTCTACCGCCGAGCTACACCCCCAGCCCTATTTTTTTTTTTTATTCTTTATTTTGAAACCGAGTCTCACTAAGTTGCGGAGTGCCTCACTAGGTAGCTGAGGCTGGCCGCGAACCCGGATCCTCCGGTCTCAGCCTCCTGAATGCTGGGATTACAAGCGTGCGCCACCACGCCCGGCTTACAACTGCCTTTTAAAATAAACAGCAGAAACTCTATTTTCTAGTTTAACTAACACGGAAACACCTAATCCTCTTAGTTTTCTTGATTTTGCAAACAGGATTTATTGGGATAAAATCTCTAAGTACCATAGTCACATGGACTAGGTATTCATTTAATGACCCCAAGTAAAACCTGTTAGAAAAGTAATGAATTAATGATGTTCTCAGAGTCATTTTCTCTACTAGTTTTCAACCACTGGCTGAGCAACTTTAATGGAAGCAGTAGATACTGTCACATCTCCTTTATAAGTATGGAACACTCATTTCACACTAGTAGCTGATGCACCATTCAGATTTCTAATCATTCTATTTTTTTAGCTTGTGTGTGGGGATCGGAGGGGGGACATGGTCTGTGGCTGCACCGTCTAATACAATAGCCACTAGTCATTTGTGACTACTGGCATGTGGCTAATGTGACCAAGCTGATTTTAAATTTAATTAGTTTAAATTTTGTAAAGTCTTTGCTAAGTACAACTTTATGGGGATGCTTGTAAGTACATTTATGATGAAAATTTAGCATCCAAATTGGGATGTGCCGGAAATGTAAAATACATACTGCAGATTTTGAAGACTTAGTAAGAAAAGAAGAATGTGAAGTATCTCATGAATAATTTAATACTTTTTCATATTGGTTACATGTTGAAGTGATAATATTTTGGGTATGTTGGGTTAAATAAAACATATAATTAAAATTGTCACCTGTGGGCTAGGCATGGTGGCACATAAATATAATGCTAGGAGGCTGAGACAGGAGAATCCCAGTTTCACAGTCAGCTTCAGCAATTTAGTGAGCATCTCAGCAACTTACTGAGACCCTGTTTAAAAAAAATAAAATAGGACTGATGATGTGGCTCAGAGGTAGCCACTATCTTTGGGTTCAATCCCTAGTACCACACCAAAAAAAAAAAAAAAAAAAATTTATACTTTTAAAATGTCCCTACTAGAACATTTAAAACCATGTGTCTCCCTGCATGTTCTGATGTGTAGCACTGCTCTGTGGGTTGGAACAGAAGGCTCTGCGTCACAATTCGCAAGATTTTCACCAGCTTACTTTATAATGACATCACAGTGAGCTTAATTTAAAATATGTATGAAAAGGAGGAGTGGATAGTAGATTTACATTTTAAACAAATTCTAGTTCATAGCAAATCATAAAATATATTTAATAGTTCTTTTTTAATGTAAAGCATATCAAACCCAGGTGGTCTTTGATACATTTTTAAAGCAAAAGCATGTCACACATTTACGTCTACTTATTGGAGGGAAACCTCACATTCCAAATTTTGAAATTTTAAACAAATCAACTGATCATAATCACAGGCTGGTTTAGTTATACTAACTCTGTGAATCATTTGAACAGTACTTTACGACAGAAGCACCCTGGACGTTGTAGTTAAAAGCCCAGGTTTTGGAGTTGAAGGGCTTGAATTCCAGACCTTCTGTTTTCTAGTTGTGTGACCTTGGATTAACATCTTGAATTTGATGAGCTTTGGTTTCCTTGTCTAGAGATAGTCCCTACCTTAAGGTATGAGGACTAAAAATTATAAGCCATATAAGATCCCTCACCCATCAGAGTGCTTGGTTGCTGACATGTGTTGCTGTGGATTGTGTAGTGTTTGTTGTTGTTGTTGTTGTAGTCATTATTTGGCATTATAAAGTGTCCAGTACCATCCTCAGAGGCTTTCTCTGCATCTTCCTGTTGTCTCTGGAAGGGCTCTGCCAGACCTGCCATTCCTTCGCAAGTTATGTGTAGTGTTTAAATTTGTTGAATTTATTCTTCTTGCTGCTAATTCTAATAATCTGACTTGACCTTGCTTCTTTTTTCCTTTTCTTCTTTCTCTTTCTGCAGGTGCCCTTTCATGCTGGGCTTTTTCTTTCCTTTATCTTTTCTGCACTTGGCATAGTCTATATATTCATGCTGAGTTTTCTTCGTGAGTGTATGTTGAGCACTTACTCTCTGCCAGGCTCTCTGGTAGGTGCCAGGAATACAAAGATGAATAATAACATCCTTGCCTTCCAGGGGCTTACTAACTAGTAGAGGCAGAGAATTCATAAATAAAGCTGATAAAATATGACAGGTGTCCTGCTAGAAGTTGACAGAGAGAGTTCAGTACAGTGGGCCAGATAGGAATGAGACAGTGGATTCTACCAGGGTGGTGACTAGAAGATTTCAGAGAGGAAGTGACAACTGAATTGTTGTGATAAGCTGGGCATGGTGGCCCACACTTGTAACCTCAGTACTTGGGAGGCTGAAACTGGAGGATCTGGGTTCAAGGCCAGCCTCAGCTACTTAGTGAGGCCCTCTGCAACTTAGTGAGACCCTGTTTCAAAATAAAGAATAAAAAATAGGACTGAGGGTGTACCTCGGAGGTAGAATGCCCCTGGGTTCAATCCCCAGTACCGCAAAAAAAAAAAAAAGAATTGTTGTGATAAAGGAGTAGGTATTGGGAGTAGGGTGTAAGGTTGAGGAAGACACAGGTAGAGGGCCAGTGTAGACACTGGAAACAGCCTGGAGCCAGAGCATGCTCAGGAAATGACCACAGGAGGGTACATGGGCAAGTTGGGTCAGGGTATGGAAAGTTGGAGTTGAGTTGGAACCTTCTGTATGTATGTATGTATGTATGTATGTATGTATGTATGTATTTTTGGTACTGGGGATTGAACTCAGGGGCTTTCTACCTCTGAGCTACATGACCCTCCCCCTCCAGCCCATTTTATTTTTTATTTTGTAACTGAGTCTCACTAAGTGGCTGAGCCTGTCCTTGAACCTGTGATCTTCCTGTCTCCCAAATACTGGGATTACAGGCCTATGTCACCACACCCAGAGTTGTAATCTGACTGGAGAAGTCATTAGGGAATGGTCCACTATGCTCTGTCCACCAGCTGTTAGTGAGTGACACCTCAGGTCCCAGCGTGGGGAAGGTCACTTTGGCAGCACGGACTCGAGTTAGGGAAGGAAGCTGCTAGAAAGCCACTGTGAGAGTCCCAGTGCAGAGTGTCAGCTAAGACTCAGCTGTGGGGAGAGAAAAGGACTGAGAGGTGGAGATTCAAGATGGGGTGTGGGCGTGGTCCCGGGCTCTCAGTGATTGACAGGGTGAAGGGAGCCATTAAGATGCCATCTGGGTTTCTGGTGTGGTGCTGTTTCTGGCTTTGGGGGGATGGTGATCCACTTGCTAAGCTGGGCCCAGAGGAGGAGAGGCAGATTTGGTGAAAGACAATGAGGTTGCTGGGCATAGTGGCACACACCTGTAATCCCACTACTTGGGAGATTGAGACTAGAGGATCACAGGTTTGAGGCCAGCCTTAGCAACTTAGTGAGACTCTCAGCAACCTAGCAAGACCCTGTTTCAAAACAGAAAATAAAAAGGACTGGGGGTAAAGCTTGGAGGTAGAATGTCCCTAGGTTCAATCCCCAGTACTTCCCCCTAACCCCTCAAAAAATACAATGAGGTTAGTATTAGACATGGAGGATTTGAAGTGCTGCTCAACCAGCTGTGGAGGGAAGTCCTTTGCTCTTTGGGGCTGGGACCATGGTCGCCTTTGTAGCTACTGTTGCTTCCCTCTGTTTCTTCTGTTTCCATTCCCTCTTGCAGGACTGCTGCTACTCTGCATGTCAACTCCAGCCCCCGGCACCCACACACACATGTGCTTAATGATCTCTGAGTTCTCTTTTAAGGCCCGTGCTGCCAGTGGCCCATGAGCTGTCTTCTGAAGGGGGTGACTTAGCCTCACCCCTATCCCTGTCTTCTTATCCGCTCATGGGCAGATTGTCCCAACCCCAAAGACGTCTGTCTCCAGGAAGCCAAGCAAACCCATTCAATGAGATCCTTGCTGATTCTCCTCTGTCCCCCTGCAGAGCTCAGCAGGTATCTCCTTTGATCTAAAATAAAACCCAAACTCCTTGGGAGGGGCGGGGGTGCTCAGAAGGTTCTTCATCTCACAGCCTGGTCCACTCCAACCCTGCCGCCATCGCCAGGCCCCCGATGCAGGTTCCGGTTCCTGGAAGAAAAATAAAATCCAAACAAGCAACCTGTCCAGGCTGCAGGGTATTCCGTCTTGTCTGTACGGTAATGGTCAGTTTGGGAGGAGATGCTTTGTGTTCCTAGTGGCCAGTGATACCTTAAAGTCTGCGTTCCTGATAGAGTAACTCCCAGGTCACCGGAGAAGATGGCAGCAATGAGAGAGCAGCAGGGAGAGTGCGTCGGGTTTACCCCAGAGCTCTGGTTTGAACGGCCTCCAGAACAAGGGGCCCATTTTCCTTCAGTTGTCTTTCTACGATAACCCAGTTCCCTTTTAAGTCAGGTCTTGTTCCTTATAATTTTTAAATAATTACGTTCATAAGTTATACACGGGATTTGACCTACATAGAGAATCTGAAATAGCAGATCTTGTTTGATTTAGAGTTTTAGCTCGTTGGTTTTAGCTACTGTGTTTTAAGCACCTACTATGGGCCAGGTATTGTACTGAGCACTTTGTGTGCATCACATCTGTCTGTCTTCAGCAGGTCCTGGTCACAGCACCGTTAGCCAGAGGGAGGAATAGAGGCATAGAAAGCTCATGTCACTTGTCTTTTTGGTACCCTAAGCCATGTAGTAACTCCAGATATTACGGTGAAAGGGAAAATGATAGACAAGTCCAAAAAGAGATAAGTTTTCAGATGTAAGAACAGGGGAATTTAACTGGGCTGTAACACTGGTTAAAGATGTAGAAAGAAAATCGGAGAATACTGAAAATGAATGAAAGTAGAAAAAGGTAAGGTTATTTGTTCAAGAAACATCTACTAAGTGCTAGGGGAGAAAATCTTACATGTGTGTTTTCTGGTTTCTTTACCAGGGAATAACACAATGGTACAACATTTGTCTAACAATGAGATTAGTACTGGAGGAGGAAAAAAAAAAAAAGACCCAGTCAGAGTTTTCTGTGATAAGGCAGAGATTGGGCTTTGGATTTCTTGTTTGGCCACATTCCTGTTTCTTTGTAATCATTGGTTGTTCCAGACCTTTTTTTAATGTATAAAATATCGTAAGGGAGGATCAGGGAAGAGAAAATAGGATCTAAAAAACTCGGGACACAAGGGAGGAGTGAATAGCAGAGGAGAGGGTCGTTTTTTTTCCGTAGCCTCCAAGCCAGACACCCATGATAGTTCCACATTTGTTTGGACCGTCACTTGGACTGTTTTCCAGAACAGTCTTCACGTAACTATTAACTCCTTGGCCTCTCTGCAGCCGCCCCGAGGTGTTTAGTCTGCAGCCGGGCTGTGTCAAGGACCCTGGAAAGCAGGCCGCTCAGTTTCCAGGAAACCCCCAAGGCCCAACTTGGCTCCCCAGCAAGCAGAGAGCTGGAAGGTGGGCGTGGGGATTGGCGAGGTGGGGTTGAGCCTCTTTCTCAGAACCGAAACTGGGGCCAGTCCTCCCCTGGCTCTGCACCGCAGGAAGGCTGTTTCAGGAAGCCGACCCAGGAGGAACTAAGTGTGGCCATGTGTTGGGGAGTGACTCACTGGGTTTCTTCCTCAGCACGTGACCCTCACGGGGTGGGCTGCGAGTTAATGATTCATGACATGACCGCCGGGGCACTTTATACGACCAACTCCCACTCTCCTCTGGGTTTGAATCAGGTGGCACACTGTGTAGACTTTGGAGCCAGATTGTCTGAATCTAATCTTCCAGCTCCAGTTCTGGGAGAGTTGTTATTATTAACATTATTATTGTTGTTGTTAATTTGTGGTACTGGGGCTTGAATTCAGGGGCATTCTGCCTCTGAGCTACACCCTCAGCCCTTTTTATTTTTTGTTTTGAAACAGGGTCTCACTAGGTTACTGAGAGTCTCGCTAAATTGCTAAAGCTGGTTTTGAACCTGTAATCTTCCTGTCTCAACCTCCCAAGTACTGGGATTACAGATGTGTGTCACCATGGCTGGCTCTAATTTATTTAAATGATAGCCTACCTCAGTTTCTTCATCTGCAATATGGACACCATCATAAATAATGCTTCATAGGATTTTTGTGACTATCCCATAATACAGGCAAAGCAGTTATAACAGTGCGGTCATGGGGTGGTCATAAATATTTCGAAAAAGAGAGGCAATTGCTAAGTTCAATGATGGAAATTATTTCTCACTGTGATGGTAATAGGTTAACATTTGGTAGTTTATAGTTTGTGAAATAGTTAATGTATGTCGTGCTAACTGATCAGTAGTTAGAAAGTTTTACATTTTGCAGAAATAGGCTGAGAGTATAATCTGGGAGAGATAGGGGAAAGCATGAAAGGCTTCGAAGGAATGCGGTGCACCACCCAGGGTTCCGCCCCAGGAGGAGTGGAGGAAAGTCTGGCTCCACAGAGCAGACCCCAGTGCAGACTCGCAGCCTGTTACGTGGGCCTAGGGGCAGGAGTCTTTTCCCTGGCACTTTTTCCTGTAGGAGGCTCCATCTTTGCTCTGGGTGGGGTGGAAAGGGTGCTGACCGCACCCTTCCGGGTGGGGCTGTGTGCCAGGAAAGGCCACCAGCTTGTCCTCCCTCCACCACTGAGCACCTGAAAGTCCAGCCCTTTCTTCCCCTCTTGGAGGCAGGCCTCAGGAGCTTGGTAATGTGTGAGGAGAAACTCAGAGAAAATCACAGTGGGGGGAGGGTGAGACCGGACCAGATGTTTCTCTTCAAGGAAGAATAATTCCAAGTGACCAAATGTCAGCATGTTCCTGGCCAACAGAGTGGCAGGTCAGACCCGGGCAAGCTGATCAGTCTGGCACACAGTAGCCCTGATCACAATCACAGTGCTCTGAGGGGGGTAGGGGAGTGTATTCAGAGCAGAGCCATTAAAGGTTCAAATTGCAAGGCTGCATAACTTGGTGAGACTTCTTTCTGGTTATTTGGTGGTATTTCCTTAGAAGTGGCTGTGGTCAAATATTCCTGAAGTCTAGAGTTTGTGAGTGTTCCTGTGGGGCTTGTATTCCTTGGGGTCAGGGCTGTTCAGTCCCAGCATGGTGGATCTTTTGGATTGAGGGGGTTGTCTGTGCACTGTAGGATGTATAGCAATATCCCTGGCCTCTCTCCACTAGATACCAGTAGCACCTACCACCAACCTGTCTGCAGGCATTGCTCAGTAACTTCTTGGCTCCCAGCTGAAATCCATCACTGTGAGGTTCACAGAAGCCCCCTTGCTTTAGGAAAATGATCTTTGTAATCCATCTGATTTAAATTTTTGATCTTTGTCCCTTCTGATATTTTGATAGTTGTCTTGGTCTTTTCTTCTTCCCTCCTGATTTCTGTGAGCTTGTGATTATGAAATTCTAAAACATGCCTCAAGAACACAGCTTGCCTCTGGAAAGAGTCATTCCATTGAGGGTTTTTTTTGTTTTGTTTTTTTTTGAATCTGGAAATTCTTCCCTTAACTTTTCAATTTGTCTCATTAGGTTGTCCCCTGAGGTTCACTGAGGTCAAGCAAATAAGTCTTCCTTTCTTGGAAAAAACATAATTAAACTTGGTCTTCTTACTAGAAAGCTTGTTTTCTCAGCCGGGTGTGGTGGTGGATGCTTGTAATCCCAGTCCTCGGGAGGCTAAGAAAGGAGGATTGCAGGTTTGAGAACAGCCTCGGCAACTTAACAAGACCCTTGTTTCAAAATAAAAAATAAAAGACTTGGCAATAGTATGCCCCTGGGTTCAATCCTTAGAGGAAGGAAGGAAGGAAGGAAGGAAGGAAGGAAGGAAGGAAGGAAGTGAGTGAGTAAGTAAGTAAGTTGTTTTGTTTTCTCTTTTGTACTTGCTATATCCAGGCTATTCTGAAACAATTAATTTATCTCCTATGTATAAACTTTAGAAGAATATTTTAAATATCATAAGTCTAATGACCACAACGTCTGCAGAGCGGCTGCAGAATCATCTGGATTCCTTTACTGTGTATAGTCACGGCATTCATTCTTTCTTGTTATTTAAATGAAAAATGCTCTAAACACTACTCTTCTGTTGCCATGACAGCTTTATGGCAGAGATCATTTGTTCTATCATTTAGCCTTTAACAAATGAAAGTTTAAACCAAAGCCATCTAATACTATTTTAATAAAGTTTTGCAGAAATAGTCCAATGAACTTAGTTTCACTTCTAAAATTTAATGACCCTCAAAGTAAAAAATTTCATCCTTTCCTAAGCCACTAAAGATAATTTATCTTTATAATATTTATATTATCAGAATAATTTCTAACCTAATTATAAAAATGACATAGGTCACTAGAGAATACAAAGGTCACACAAAATACAAAGGAGAAAATAAGAAAGTTATAGATATCTTAAAAACTCATGTAATATGTACTTACTAGATTAACTTTTCTCTTATTCAGTTCTCACTAGGGATAGAAAACACTCTCACAATTTTTTTGTTGAAGTTTTGTGTATGTGGTACTAGGGATTGAATGCAGGAGCACTCTACTACTGGGCTATATCCCAGCCCTTTTTACTTTATTTTATTTTATTTTGAGACAGGATCTCTCTAAATTGCCCAGGCTGGCTTTGAACTTGTGATCCTTCTGCCTCAGCCTTCCAAGTAGTTGAGATTATAGATGTGCATCACTGTGCCAAGATTGCTTTTTAATTTCTTTTCTTTCTCTTTTCCCCTCCCTCCTTCCTTTCTTCCTTTCTTTTTTGGTACTGAGGATTAAACCCAAAGATATTCTACCACTGAGCTACACCCTCAGCCATTTTTATCTCAGAAGTAGAATACCTTTGGGTTCAATCCCTAGTACCAAAAAAAGAAAAAAGAAATGTCCAAGACTACCATTTCTCTGATAGCCTTGCTAGCATAATCTGTTACCAAATTTCAGGAGTTTTGCCAATCCAATAGGTAAGAAATTATATTTCAGTATAATTTTAATTTGTATTCAACTTCTTTAAAGTTAAAGGTCACTTGTACTCTTTTTGGTCAGCTGTCCATATCTATTGTCTATTTTTCTATTGATTTTCTCATTGATTTGTATAAACTTTATATTGCCAGAAATCAGTTTTCTGTGAATTGTTAATTCACTCTCTGTTAATCAGTTGTCTTTTCATTTCATTGTGGTTTTACACAAATTTTTATGCACTCAATTTATCAATCTTTTATCATGGCTTTTGGGTTATAAATCATAATCGAAAGGTTTCAGGGTTATAAGAGAATTCTCCTATGTTTTTGGTTTTTTTGTTTTGTTTTGTACTTTGGCACTGGGGAGTGAGCCCAGGGATATTCTGCCTCTGAGCTACACCCCAGCCCTATTTTATTCTTTATTTTGAAACAGGGCCTCACTAAGTAGCTAAGGCTGGCATGAACCTGTGAGCCTCCTGTTTCAGCCTCCCAAGTACTGGGATTACAGTGTGCGCCACCATGCCCAACTCCATGTTTCTTCTAGTACTTTCGTGGTTTAATTTTGCACATTTAAATATTTTGATCTATTCAGGACTTCTCTTGGTATGAGATATGAGGCATAGATCCAGCTTGGTTTTTCCTAGATGAATATCCTGATGTTTCAATGCCATTTATTCAGTTGTTCCTGTTTCCACTGGTGTAACATGCCTCTTTCATTATTTACTAAGTTCCCATATGTACTTGGATATATTTCTGGACCTTTCCATTGCTCTAACTGCTTGTCTATCACTCATGTATGATGCCTGTGGGGTTTTTTGTTTTGTTTTGTTTTGGTTTGGTTTGTTTTTTTGTGTGTGTGGTACTGGGGATTGAGTTCAGGGGCATTCTACCTCCAAGCTATACCCCAAGTCCTATTTTTTATTCTTTATTTTGAAACAGGGTCTCACTAAGTTGCAGAGTGCCTCACTAGGTAGCTGAGGCTGGCCAGGAACCTGGATCCTCTGGTCTCAGCCTCCCAAATGCTGGGATTACAAGCGTGCGTCACCATGCCCGGCTCGATGCCTATATTTTATCATTCCATTTTTCCTTCTATTAGTTTGAAAGTCTGTATTTTTAAAAAAGTATTTTTAGCATTTGCCTTATACATTCTTTGTATATTAAAGTCCAATATTGTTACTTTCACTCTCCTACCAGACAATTCAAGGACCTTAAACTACTGTTTGTTTGTTTGTTTGTTTGTTTGTTTGTTTATTTGTACTGGGGATGGAACCCAGGAGCATTCTACCTTTGAGCTACACCCCCAGCCTTATTTTTATTTTTTTTTTAATTTTGAAACATGGTCTCATTAAGTTGCTTAGGTCCTCGATAAATTGCTAAGACTGGCTTTGAACCTGTGATCTTCCTGTCTCAGCCTCCCAAATACTGGAATTACAGGTGTACTCACCAGGCTCATGACCTTAGACTGCTTTTAAGTCCATTTATCTACTTTTTTGGCTTATGTGCTGGTCTTATCGTGTATTTTAATTCTCTTTATCTACATAATTAACTTATTAGCAATTTGTTTATATTAAAACACCATAACACATTACCATGATTGTTTTATATAGACAGTGTTTAAATTATCCTTTTAACTGCCCTTCATTCTACCCTATTTTTCTGGCTTTTAATGTTGGGCCATTTTCTTCTTAAAGAGCACCCTTTATAATATCCTTTTAGTCGTTGTCCACTTGTAACATACCCTCTCACGCTTTACTGGACTGGAGGTACCATTCTTTTCACCTCCATTTTAAAAAATATGTTCAGCCATGCGTGGTGGTGCATGCTTGTAATCCCAGTACTTGGGAGGCTGAGACTGGAGGATCACAGGTTTGAGGACAGCCTCAGCAAGTAGTGAGACTCTCATCAACCTAGCAACACCGTGTTTCAAAATAAAAATAAAATAGGGCTGGAGGTGTAGCTCAGAGGTAGAATGCTCCTGGGTTGTTCAACCCCTAGTACCACACACACAATATATATATATATATATGTTCAATAACATAGATATATATATATATAGAACATTTATATACATGTATATGTATATGTATGTGTGTGTATATATACACATACACACACATACACACACACACACACACACACACACACATATGTTCAATGAGGATAGAATTCTAAGTTCATAGTTTTAGCTTGTTTCCCAGTATATTGACAATAATCATCCTACTGTTTTCTGGCTTCCACTGTTGGTGATAAGAAGGCAGTTGACAGTCTATTACTTCTTTGAAGATTAGTCCATTTTGCAAAGTAAGCATAGTTTTCTTTCCCCCTTTGGTACTAGAGGTTGAACCCAGGGGCATTCTCCCTCCGAGCCATACTCCAACCCTTTTTATTTCTTATTCTGAGACAAGGCCTAGCTAAGTTGCTGAGGCTGGCCTCAAACCTGTGATCTTCCTGTCTCAGCCCCCTAAGTACTGGGATTACAGATGTGCAACACCAGCATGATAAATTTTTCGGTGATGGCCTCTTGGTTCTCCAGTGTTAGCATCTGTTTTTGTACCTTCCTTGTTTTGCACCATCCTGACTCATATTGGACAAATAAAATCCCTGACTTTATCTTGATTCTTTTGGGTTAGCCCTACCTTTCTTTAGATTTTATGCACACTGAATTGTAATCTTTTCTTAGTATATGGGTCTTTTTTGTTTGTTTGTTGTTTGGCTTGTGGAGACAGGTATCTATGTTGTCCTGGCTGGACTCCAGCAGTCCTCTCCCCTCAGCCTTCTAAGGAGCTGGGACTACAGGCATGCACCACCATGCCTGGCTCTTGTAATCTTTTCTTCAAATGTATTTACTTGTTATAAGTCATTTTGTGGGGCCCAGAAAGCATGCTAGCAATGTCTTTACAGAATATTGGGTCAGATGCAATAGAGTGCAGTGTGTAAGAGATCAGGATCCACCGTCTTAGTGGACAGCATTGGAGCTTTTGCTGGGTGTGGCCTTGGGCTAGATACATGGCTAGACACAGATTCCTCCTCTGAAATCATCATCAAGGGATTGCTGTGAGCATTAAATGAGCATACTTACAATTCATACACTAACAGGCATGTACTAAGTGCTTAATAAATGCTAACTATAAAAACAAAACAAAAATAATAAATGTTAACCTATAATGTAATGCCTTTGTTTTACAGATACTTTCTCTAAGGTTCAGTCACTTAAGTGACTATGAAATCTCTAGGTTGTTAGGAAGTAAGTCTCTTTTCTTGATGCCACCAAGAAATAACAACAATAATAATAATAATAATAATAATAGCAGCTAAGGTGCATGGTCCCTATGAGGTAGACACAGCTCTTTAGCATTTAACCTATACTAACTCACTTTATTAAGCAGAAGGGTGTACTCTGATTATCTCCATTGTACAAATGAAGAAACAGGGTAACAGAAGGGTGAAATGAAGGGGCATGATGGTGCATGTCTGTAATCCCAGTGCTTGGGAGACTGGGACAGGAGGATCGTAGGTTTGAGGCCAGCCTCAGCCAGACTGTCGGCAACTTAGCAAGACTCTGTTTCAAAATAAAAAATAAAATAGGGATGGAGGTGTAGCTTGGATGGGGAATACTCCTGGGTTCAATCCCCAGTACCACACACACACACACACAAAGGGAGGGAGGGAGGGAGGAAGGGAGGGAGGGAGGGAGGGAGGAAGGAAGAAAGGAAGGAAGGAAGGAAGGAAGGAAGGAAGGAAGGAAAAATGATTAACATATACTAGTAAGGGCCAGGGCCAGGATTTAAGCTAATTTTCTTAATGTTGTTGGCCTCCTGGCTGGCTCCACAGTTCATTTTCCAACAAGGCATGCAGCTTCGGTAGGCAGCTCATTCTGAGAGGGAGCATACCACCCAACCCAGAGGCCTGGTTCCGAGTGGTCATTGGTGTCACCAAGGCACTGACCTGTTCCAGAAGCAATGCTCAGCAGCGGGCAGCAGGCTCCTGCGGGCTGCTCTTCACTGCTCTCTTTTCTTTTGTCTCCTCATTTGTCCGTGGTGTTCCGTGTCTTTATCATGTATCCGGTATTCTCTTTACCCAGTCCCTGTGCCTCAGGCTTGCTTGGAAGAGCAGCGCCCACTGCAAGCCAGACATCCTGGGCTTCGGGTCCAGGTTCTCATCCTTGTTTCGCAGTTGAGGAAAAACTCTGGCTTGGAGAACAGAAGTCATAAGTCACCCACATCCACAGAATTAAGATTTGAGTCCAGGCGCCTTCGAAGCTGGCACTTCCTACCAGGACTGGCAAATAGTTGCCTGCACTGGTGCAGCCATGCTGGTGGTTAAAATGTGAAAGTCCCTCAGCGCCTCTTGGATAGCCGTGGCCCTGTGTTGCCTGTGTGCCCCGCCCCCCTCAACCCCTTCCCCAGGAACCCCTGGGCCTGCCTGTAAGCCAGCTACTAAAAGGTGAATGTGTAGCCCAGCAGGGGCACTGGGGACCCTGCCTCAGTATGTGGGCTGGTTCCCTGAGGTGCCCCTAAGCAGGCTGCTGCTTCATATCAAGGATCATGCTGAGTGCTGCTTAACACCAGGAGGGGGTTCCAGATGAATGCAAAAATAACTTCACAGTTCATTAATGAAAGTGCCATTTGGCCTCACATCAGAAACACAGCTTCTGTTGATAAAGTACGGAGGGGAGGGAAGAATGTTGTATTGGCCAACACGAAGAGACTTGAGGTTGCTGGAAGGTTTCCTTGGCCCCTGCCTGCGCAAGCCACCTGTGCCATAGCTCTCCTAGTAGACACCCCTCCGCCCTTGCCACTCCCTTCCCCCCACACTGAAGATCCTCTGGCCTCAGAGGCCCACCAGATTGATGTTACTGTTAGAATCGTTTCCATTGCACTCGGACAAAAAGGATTTTTGATCGGGCCTGGGGTCCTGAACATAATTTCTGACATTCTTTGGAAAAGGCATTCTATGGTTAAAAAAAGGAAATGAATTGTCCTAAAAGGAAGATGGGGATTTCTTGTGTTCCAGAAGGAAACGAAATCCGCCTAGCACGTTTTCCTCTTCTCCAAATCCTGTTGACCCCTTCTGTTGCTTTGTGTTGGTTAACCAGCAGTGTTTAGCTGTACTGTTTATTTCTCCTACTTTAAAGTCATACCTCCCCTAATCTTCATAGATTTCCTGTGTGGTCATTAGGACAGGCTGGGGGACAGGAGCATATAGACCCCAAAATGCCATAGACCCAACGCGAATGTCTTTCTTGCCTAGGGAGTGACCCTGGGTATGTGTGCAGGTGGGCAGGGTGGCTCACCTCCGGGGACTCATTTGGAGATTCAGACTGATGGTGGCTTTGCCTTGTTCAACATGCGATGTCCAAGGTTGCCTGGGCCATTCCATCCTTGTCAGCCAGAGGAGGACCGAGCCAGAGGAGCGCGCGTGCTGATGGTCCTGGGCCAGGCCGACATCCCATCTCGATGGTGCACACCACTTTTTCTCCATCCCCTGGCCAGAGCCAAGTCAGAAGGCCACACCTCATGTGAATGTGGAAACTGTGGCCAGGCGGAGGGCCACAGAAGGGGCGGCCTCTCTCCCTGGCATTTTTCATGACTTTCAAATGCGTCTGGCAGTTACTCCTGCAAAGGTACCGCCTGAAGGGTGTGCTCAGGGATCTGCCTCTGCGGTTCTGTCACTCTTTTGTTTGGATTGCAGCCTTCATAGGTAAGGTGGTCACAGTGGGAAGGTGTTTATGACCTCTCTGGGTGAGGCAAGTTCAAAGTGTGGGTCAGGAGCCGCCACCCAGGCCTCATTTGCAGCCTGGCTGAACTGATGACCTGCCCTGTCACCTTGGGCAAGTCACCTGCCCCCTTTGAATCTCGAGTTTCTTATCTAGATCAACAATCAGGTATCTAAGGTATTTCTCTATTCTTAGAAGGCTTGGTTCTAAGAATTTTGCCCATAGGTAATCCTGCAATGTTTACAACATAATCATACATTTTGGAAAGCAGCCTTTGTGTGTGTGTATGTGTGTGTGTGTGTGTGTGTTTTTTTGTGTGTGTGTATAGTATTGGCATTTCAACCTAGGGACATTCTACTTCTGAGCTACACCCCTAGTCCTTTATTAATTTTTTATTTTGAAATAGGGTCTCTTTAGGTCCTGATAGTCTTGCTGAGTTGTTGAGGCTGGTTTCAAACCTGTGATCCTCCTATCTCAGCCCCCCAAGTACTGGGATTACAGGTGTGCACCACCATGCCTGGCCTTTTACAACCATTCAGTTTATTTTTTTAAAAGAAAGGAAGAAAAAGCCGGGCGTGGTGGCGCACGCTTGTAATCCCAGCATTCGGGAGGCTGAGACTGGAGGATCTGGGTTCGTGGCTAGCCTCAGCTACCTAGTGAGGCACTCTGCAACTTAGTGAGACCCCGTTTCAAAATGAAAAATAAAAAATAGGGCTGGGGGTGTAGCTCGGAGGTAGAATGCCCCTGAGTTCAATCCCCAGTACCACAAAAAAAAAAAAAAAAAAGAAAGGAAGAAAAAAGAAAGAAAGCACCACAGATCATTAAAATGCTTATTTTTTAAATGGTGCTTAGGAGCTGGGCGTGGTGGCACACGCCTGTAATCCCAGCATTTGGGAGGCTGAGACAGGAGGATACCGGTTCGAGGCCAGCCTCAGCTGCTTAGTGAGGCCCTCTGCAACAGTAAGACTCTGTTTCAAAATAAAGAATAAAAAATAGGGCTGGGAGTATAGCTCGAAGGTAGAATGCCCCTGAGTTCCATCTCCAGTACCACAAAAAAAGAAAAAAAAGAAAGAAAGAATGGTGCTTAGGAAACAAAAATGGGTGGTGAATGGCTCAGAGGTTACCAGCCACACTAGAATAAATGTGATTCTTTTTGTGTACGTGTGCATGGTACTGATGAGGGAATCCAGGGGCATTCTACCTCTGAGCTAAACCTCCAGCCCTGTTTTGTTTTTTATTTTGAAACAGTCTCACTAAGTTGCAGATGGCCTTGCTAAGTTGCTGAGGCTGGCTTCAAACTTGCAATCCTCCTATCTCCCAAGTAGTAGGATTACAGGTGTGCACCACCACACTTGGAGCCACATCACCCATGCCAAATACACGTCACTGTGGAGTGAACTCTTCATGTTGTGTCCTCTGAGAATGATGTTTCTGAACACCCTGTATAATTTATTGTCAGTGAAACAAGTTTCAGTTTCTAGAAAGTAGTAGTCATAGATAGAAAACATTTTGTGGGCCAGTTATGTTTTAGTCCTTCCCTTCCCCTTCCTTCCTTCTTTCCTTCTATCTTTCTGTCTTTTTTTCTTGGATCAAACCCAGAACTTTGCAAATGCCAGGCAAGCGCTTTACCATGGACCTAGGTCCCCCAGCCCTTAGCAGGTGAGTTACATGTATACATATGTATTAACTGCTATAAGTAACAATGTATTGTGCATATAAAAATACCCAGTCTCTGATTGGAAAGAAGCAGGCCAGGGTGTTGATGAAAGTTTGGAGCAAGCATTTGACGGGTCCTGGGCTGAGGGCTGTGCCAACCTTTTACAGTATTAGCACCAGCTTGAGCCACCTGACATTGGCTGATCTTCTGAGTTTTATGTCATGGGGGGTTTCAGTGGGGCAAGATTGAAGTTTCTGGACTTTATTTGGTAAATTTTGGGATAAAAGAGTGAGGAAAAGGGACCCCTGGTTTGATAACAAAAGCTGTTGTCGTATTATTTCTCAAAACTTTTTTTTTTTTTTTTTTGCAGTACTGGGGATTGAACTCAGGGGCATTCTACCTCCGAGCTATACCCCCAGCCCTATTTTTTATTCTTTATTTTGAAACCGAGTCTCACTAAGTTACGGAGTGCCTCACTAGGTAGCTGAGGCTGGCCTCGAACCCGGAAGAGGGGTGCTGTGAGGGGCAACTTAGGGATGAGAAATGCCCCTGCTGTAGGACCAGGGGACAGAACATCTGGGTGAATATCCAGCACAGTGCTGGCTTAGAGCAGGCCCTCCAGTATTTGTTGACTCTTGTAAAGAAGGTCACTTTTTGGGAAATGAGCACATTCTTTTCCTATAGGCAGCTTTGGGTGGGAGGAGACAAATTATATTCAGAATTCTGCTGGGCAAGCATGGAATTTGAAATGGGAGCTGGGTGTGGTGGGGCACCTATGTCTGTAGTCCCAGTACTTGGGAGGCTGAGACAGGAGGACTGCAGGTTGGGGACCAGCCTCTGAACATAGTGAGACTCTCAACAACTTAGTGAGATCCTGTTTCAAAACAAAAGGGCTGAGAGTATAGCTTAGAGGTAGAACACACCTTGGTTCAATCCCCAGTACATAAAAGAAAAAAAAAAGGGTGGAGGGAGGAGTAAGGGAGGGAAGGAAAGAAGGAAGGAAGAGAGGAAAGGAAGGAAGGGAGGGAGGGAGGGAGGGAAGGGATCTACAACTAAATGGCCACTCCTTCCTTAGCCTGGGGCAACTATCATCTACTTCACAATAGAATGATTGTGTGTGTATATGTATGTGTATGTGGGAGGGGCAGTATTGGTGATTGAATCCAGAGCCCTCTACTACCCAATGATTTCTGTATTTTTTTTATTTTGAGACTGAGTCTCACTAAGTTACCCAGTCTGGCCTCAAACTCTGGATCCTCCTGCCCCAGCCTCCCGAGTTGCTGGGATTGCAGGCATGAGCCACGCACTCTACAATGGAGGGATCTTGTCTTTGAGATGAAGCTTTGCCTCTCCTGGTCCAAGCTCCAGTAGGTGTGCCACCTTTCACCTGTTCCTTTTTTCTAGGCTTCTGAAGGAGAACCAGTCTTGTTCTGATAGTCCTACGTTTTCCTTAACCCTGGTACTCCTACCATGTACACTTGGAGCCAGACAGACCAGGGGCCTCTTTGGATCTTTGGAATCTTATACTGATTTAGCATATCTTTAAATCTAGTACATCTTGCAGATCATGATGGGGGTGGGGGGCAGTGTCCCCTGAATTGTAATCATTAGGTACAGATTATAGAATATACAGCTGATTTGATAATCGCTTTTAAAATTTAAATACATGCATTGTTTGAGAAGTGTTAAAATGTAAAATTTGGTGTATTGTAGAGTGGAAGAAACAGATTTTAAGTCCTTGAGGGGACTGTGCATTGTGGGTGTCTAATAACTGTTAACTGACTGGCTGAAGGAAGGAGAGATCTCTGATCTCCTAGTAGAAGGAACACTTATTTTAAGCCAATGGAATAAGGGCAGAACCATCAAGGCTCAAGTCCCAGCCTACTTCTTAGACGCCTTTGGGAGCCGGAGTGAAGTCCTCCAAGAGCTGTGTGCATGTATGGTCCTATCACTCTATACCTCAGTATGATGGACATGTATATAAAGAAGCCTTTTAACAAGACACTCTCTAAGACTCCATTTCCCTCGCTAAAAATAGATTTAACAGTTCCACCTTGCTTGGTTGTCAGGAGGATTTAATTCATGATTTCATCTAAGACATGTGATGTGATTTGGCTTAACACCCTGGCACAAAGCCCATGCCAAAAGTGCAAAATAATTGAAAGAAATGGGAACAGCAGCAATTTTTTTTTTTTTTTTTTTTTTTTTTTGGTACTAGGGATTGAATCCAGAAGCATTCTACTTCTGAGCTACACCCCTGGCCCTTTTCCTTTCTTATTTTGAAACAAGTCTAAGTTAGTGCACTGTCCTAGAACCTGCACTACTCCTATCTCAGCCTCCCAAGCAGTGGGATTACAGGCATGCACCACAGCAGCAAATTTAATTTGCTGTGGTGGCCAGCAGTCAAAAAGAATGTTGACAGATACCGCATACAAAATATATGAAAACTACAGGTACAGACAAGGCAGGGGAGGGCAGGTGGGTCACCTCCTGGCTGTTCTGGCATGCAAGTGACCAAAGTCTGACACGGGGAGGAACAGTAAGGGCCAGGGTACTGGTCACTCAACATCCCGGGAATTGGTTGTGCTGGATTATATATATATATATATTGTGTGTGTGTGTGTGTGTGTGTGTGTGTTTCATTTTTTTGGTACTGGGGATTGAACCCAGGGGCATTCAATCTCTGAGCTACACCCCCAGTCCTATTTTCATTTTGAAACAGGGCATTACTAAATTGCTGAAGAGTCTCGCTAAGTTGCTGAGGCTGGCTTCAAATCTGTGATCTTCCTGTCTCAGCCTCCCAAGTACTGGGATTACAGACATGTATCACCACGCCTGGCCTGGATTATGTTTTACGTTGAATTTGGTGAGGATGCTTTGAGTACTGCTGTTCATCTGAATGGAATGCAAGTGCTGGGCTGTGCAGATTCTCACTCCTATGAGACCCCTGCACCTGGGGAAAGTGGAGACACCCACACTTAGTCTCCATGCTCTTATATTTTAAAGTCTGAAGTCTGTCCTTAGTAAGGGCTAAAAGCACTTGGGGTTTTCTGTGTTCTTCATGGGGTGGATACAGGTTCTACATGGCTCGGGTGTTTTAACAAGTGCTGTGGCTGATTGGTCTGATTTTTAACTGTTGTGCATCTACAAGAGTCAGGGTGGAAAAATGAGAAAGACGGCAATGTCTCAAAAGTGAGTGCGTGGTTCTGAGTGAATGATTCACAGGCCTGCTGGCTAATCTAACCACTATTCAGCTATTCTAAGTAATTTGACACCCCCCCCAAACAAAAGGTAGATAATAAAACTGCTCAGAATGTATAGATTTGAAGGAACGCTGATTTATCTAGTTAATTTGTGGTTTGTTGTGCATGGAAGACAGGCTGGGGCATATTTTATGTTGCCAGCAGGAATTGGAAATTGGGAAATCAGGAACAAGCCGTCTCTCTGCCCTGTAGTAAAGGGCCTGACTTAGCAAAAACAACACAAATCCTACTTTTGCGCCACCAACAGCCTTCTCGGTTTGGGCGGGGCCTTGCAAGATGGAGGGGGAGATATTTTGTGAAACTCAAAAGAACTTTGCTGAGTCAAGCTCTTCTCTGTCCTGGTGTGGGTCACCCAGACTAGCAGATACAGAATCTGTACTTTACATTTAAACAGCTCGGATTTTCTTCCTTTGCCACTCTTATTTCTTGAAGGTTTACATAAACTCTCCAATGTGCCTTTCAGATTTTCTCATTAGACTCTGTCTTGCACTTCAAGGGTTGGGGGAAAAAATACAACTTACCTGCATACTTATGAGGCCACGCATTACTAGCCATGTCACTTGATTCATTATTGTAAAAAATAACACCCACATTATGGCTAAAGGATTATAGTCTCTAATTCGCCACCTGCAGCTGTTTTAGGAGACCAGATCTGATTTCATGTTAGACTCACTTGCAAATATTTACTAAGCCCCTTGTTTCTGTGTCCCAGATGTGTGAAGAAGGCAGCCAAGGACCTTGCTTCCCTTCCCCAAGCTGATGTTCCAGTTTGGTTAGAGTGACCCCTAAAGAGACAACCGTTACTGAGCGAAAAATGGAATCCATGTCTTGGTATCATGTCTTATCCTATGGATGAAATAAAGGCTGGCCTGCTCCATTCACCATTGCTCAGCACATGGTAGGGGCTCAGTAAATATTTCTAAAAGAACAAATGATTGAATAAATGGGTGTCTAAATGTTAAAATCCATAAAATACAATAGAGTTCAAGATGAAAGACCAGAAGTTCACAGGGAAGAAGACTCATTTCTGAGGCCGTGTTAATTTGACATCTGCACTGTAAGAGAAGACCATGAATGTCTGAATTAAAATCCCAACTCCTATGAATGGAGTTGCTTCATTTCTCTGAGCCTCAGTTTCCCTACTTGCCAAAAACAAGAATAATGGTACTCATTTGGGTGTATTCAATGAAGCAAAAAGGGTAGGTGTCCACACCACTGTGGGAACTTTGAGGAATTCAAGACAATATCATTGACTCTAAGTGTGCTTATAATCTTGTTGGGAAGACAAGATCTGAATAGGGTAAAAGTTAAATAAGAACAATAAAGTTAAGCAACAATTTAAAACTATAGAGATAACGGGTCACTGGGTAGCATATGATGAATTGCCAAATAGGATTGCCCAGGCAATAACTCTTTCACAACTCTGAAGTGGGAGGAAGCCTCTGTGTGTCGCCTGAGGAAGTGTCGGCCAATCTATTGTGAAATTCAAGATTCCTTAATTATTTCATCCATCCATCCATCCATCCATCCATCCATCCCATCCATCCATCCATCCATCCATCCATTCATTCATTCATTCATTTTATCCATCCATACATACATTCACCCACCCCATCATTCATTCCATCCATCCATCCATCCATCCATCCATCCATCCATCCATCTGTCCATCCATTCATTTCACTCATCCATCCACCCAACAATTATTAATCGAGTTACTCGGATGTGTCTAGTGCTGTTGTAGCCAGGATGCAGAGGTGAACAGACACAAGAATCCCCTCCTCATGGAGGTTACTGTCTGGTAAGGCAGCCAGGTACTAAGCAGACTCATAAGTATTTAATTATAATCTGTGAAGAGTGTTACAAGGGAAAGCTTACACCAATATGTGAGCAAGTAGAAAGGGGGAAACGATCTACCTTGAGGAGTAAGGAAGTATTTGAATGGAGATCTGGAGAGTGGCCTGAACTTCCAGTACTTGAACACTGCTGGCCTGATTTAAGCAGCATCTTTTAGTTCCAAGAATGATTAGTTTAGGGGATAGAAATAAAAGCTGAGATGCAATTTCTGATGGGTCTGCATCTGGGCATTAGGGAAAAATCTTTAATGTACATATTCCCACACATGCACAGACCCCCCCCCCCCCCATTCTCACGGTCATTCCCCACTCATAGCTTTCCCATCTCCCTCATACTAAACATCAAAATCAAAGCAGAGCTGCAGGTGTGGTGGCACACCCCTGTAATCTCAGTACTTGGGAGACTGACACAGGAGGATCCCAGGTCTCAAAAAATAATAAGGGCTGGGGTGCAGCTCAATAGTAGTGTTCCTGGGTACCAATAAATAAATAATAAAAACAATGTGGAAAGAAAGAAAAATTTAAAACTAAGAATAAATAAATAAAAATTAGAACAATGCAAAAGAAAGGTTTTTTTTGTTTTTTTTTTGTTTGTTTGTTTGCTTTTGTTTTTTTTTTTTTGTACTGGGTGTTGAACCCAGGGGCATTCTACCTCCAAGCTCTATCCCCAGCCTGTTTATTTTTTGTTTTGAAACAAGGTCTTGCTAGGTTGCTGAAAATCTTAAAAATTAAAAAATTAAAATAAATTTTAAATAAATAAAAAGAATGTGGAGGGGTTAGGGGTGGGGTGTATCTCAGTGGTATAGCATGTGCTTAGTATATGTGAGGCCCTAAGTTCAATCCTCAGCACAAGAAAGGGAGGAAGGGACAGACAGATGGAGGGACAGACGGACAGATGCAGAGCTAGAAAAAGAATGTGGAAGGATCATTCCAGATCACCAGCAAGTCACTCCTGGGGATGTTTAGGGAGCTGCAATTTCAGTCTCGGAGACTTCAGACACCCTCGACCCCAGTGGGGGCCATGACTTCTGAGAAATCCGCTGTGCTAGGGTTACTGTCCCTCAACCCTAAGTCAGCTGGGTTCATCACTAGTCCAAATCGGTCTTCCGAGGGGCCAACACAAGGCTACCCTGGCCAATCACCTTGCCGATCCTATTTCTTGGAGTGGCATCAGAGAAACAGTTGAGGTAATAATTGTTTTCTAGACCGCAGCACACACACACACACACACCCGTTGATTAGAGAGGCTGCATACTATGGTGGCCATAGGCCTGGCCTATGGAATTTGACTGCATTGTAGCCTTGGCCTGGCCATGCAGTAGGTGTGCTGTGACTGTGGATGGGTTACTCTGCATGAGTGTTAACGGGAGGCAGCCTTATCTGAAGCCTCCTGGGCCAGATGTGTTTTGGAATCCAGAATGCTTCATATTTTAAAGAAATAATAAGTTGTCTGTATCCTCTATTGTGCAATACAAGTTAAGCATCCCTTATTTGAAATGCTTGGGGCCAGAAATATTTTGCATTTCAGATTTTGGAATATTTGCATATATAAAATGATATATTTTAGAGATGGGACCTAATTCTAAACACAAAATTCATATACGTTTTATCTACATCTTAGACACATTGTCTGAGTGAATCAATCGTATATGTTTTTGGTGCATCTGTGTTTTGACTGGGACCTATCCAAGGAAGTCAGGTGTGGAATATCCTACTTGTGACATCACAAAGGTCTTAGTTTCAGATTTTGGAGCATTTAGGATGTCATATTTTCAGGTTAGGGATGCTTAACCTGTATACTAGTCTGAGGCAGCATTCTATCATCCGATACAACACTACTTCTTCCGCAAAGCTTATGATACTCAGGCATCCTGGAAGGAATCAAGTCCCTGGACAGACAAGTCCAAATTTTGTGTCCAGACCACTTTTGTATTTGGTGGTACTGGAATTGAACTCCGGGGTTTTCTACCACTGAGCTATACTTCTAGCCCTTTTATATTTTTTATTTCAAAACAGGATCTTGCTAAGTTAGCACACTCTGGCCTTGAACCTGTGATCCTCCAGTCTCAGCCTCCCAAGTAGTAGGATTAGAGGTGTGTGTCACCACGACCAGCTTTGCTAGATAGACTACTTCTTAAAAAAATACCTTGCTTTAAGCTGAGCATGGTGGTGCACACTTTTAATCCTGGTACTTGGGAGGCTGAGACAGGAGTATCTCAGGTTCGTGGACAGTAAGTAGTGAGACTCTCATCAACCTAATGAGACCCTATTTCAAAGTAAAGCCGGGCGTGGTGGCTCACGCTTGTAATCCCAGCATTCGGGAGGCTGAGACCGAAGGATCCGGGTTCTTGGCCAACCTCAGCTACCTAGTGAGGCACTCCGCAACTTAGTGAGACTCGGTTTCAAAATAAAGAATAAAAAATAGGGCTGGGGGTGTAGCTGGGAGGTAGAATGCCCCTGAGTTCAATCCCCAGTACCGCAAAAAAAAAAAAAAAAAAAAAAAAAAAAAAAAAAAAAAAAAGTAAGAAAAGAAACAAAAAACTGGTTTTTCAGAGTTGTACCTGGGAACTTCAGTGAGATAATACAGGGCCGAGAATAGAAGGCACCATGCAAGTATGAACTTTTATAAAATAACCTCTTTATTATAAAGCCACTGTACATTTTCTAATGAGTCTATACTGTCATTTTCAACTCCTCCCTCCTGATCATGTGCCAGGCACACTGCTTGGTGCTGTGAGATGCAAACACCAACAGATGGGGACTGTAGTCAGGGAGCATGGGGCCAGTCAGCCAGCATTTTGTCTTTTTTTACTTTTTTTTTTTAAGCTTGCTTTGCACAGCCCACTTTTCCCTAGGTGTTTTCTGTCCTGGGGTATTTGATTTATGTTTGGATCAAAGCTGCTCTCAGGTGTACTACTGTGCCCGCTACATTGTCAGAATGCCGTGTGTGTGTGTGTGTGTGTGTGGTGTGTGTGGTGTGTGTGTGTGTGGTGTGTGTGTGTGTGTTACTAGGGATTGAACCCTGAGGCATTCTACCTCCAAGCTGTATTCTCCTATACCTTTTTTTTTATTTTTTGTTTTGAACAGGGTCTCTCTAGGTTGCTGAGAGTCTTGCTAAATTGCTGAGACCAGTCTCGAACCTGCGGATCCTCCTATGTCAGCCTCCCTTTGATTATAGGCGTGTTTCACCACACCCAGCAAAGTGTCCTTTAAAAGAAAGAGGACACGTGACTGGATGCCTGGAAATGGCTCTGGGATAGGAAGTGAGTGTTGGAACAGCAGCTTGAGGAAGTACATCCAGTGGCAGAAGCACTCTGTGGGCTGAGGACATTGGTTCCTGCTGAGCTTGTCACAGCCCAGTGAGGCCCGGTGCACTCTAAGCGACCCCCGTGGGCTGATGGTCATGGCTGCTGTGTGAGCCCAGATACTCCAAGTCACCTCTCTGCAGCTGTGTACTAAGCTTCAGAACAAAAGAACTGGAGTAGGTTCTAACCAAGGCCCCGTTTCATTTGCCTCAAGAGTGTGTGGTCTTGAAGAATTAATTACTCAGAGGTTGTTGGCCATTCACTGTCCATCACTATGAGAGTCAGGGAGAGGAGCTGGACTTTCATTACAGTAAGAAGGACTTAAGGTAGACCTAAGGAAGACTTGTCCATACTCATAGTTGTTGGAACTGGTTGGATTAGGGTTCATTATCTCTCCAGCGGGGATATTTCATTCTAAAAACGAGCAACAACTTTTTTTTTTTGGACTGGGGAATTAAACCTGGGGCATCCTACCTCTGAGCTACACCTCTTTTTTGAAGCAGAGTATTGCTAAGTTGCTGAGGTTGGCCTCTAACCTGCAATCCTCCTGTCTCAGACTCCTAAGAACTGGGATTACAGGCATGACCCATCATACCCAGCTTGTTTCTCAAATATTGAGTATTGATTTGTGTCAGATTTTGCTTTTGAAGTGGTGGGCACTTTAAAGAAGAGGAAGTCTCCTCCTCTCCCTCCCTCCCTTCTCCTCCTCCCCCTCCTCCTCTTTTTGTGGTACTGGGGATTGAACCCAGGGATATTCTACTTCCAGGCTACACCCCTAGACCTTTTTAATTTTCATTTTGAGACAAGTTCTCACTAAGTTGCTGAGGACCTCACTATGTTTCTGAGGCTGTCCTCAAACCTGCAATCCTCCTGTCCCAACCTCCCAAGTACTGAGATTACAGGTGTGCTGTGCGCCACCACGCCTGGCTTGCTGGGCTCTTTTAGAAGAACAATCAGCTCAGGGAGACTCCTGGAAGCTGGTGGCATCTGAGCAGTCCTGAACCCAGGTGGGGGTGGGGAGAGGTCTGGGGGTGGTGATGGGACAGTGAGTGCTGAGGCAGGGAGGTGGCAACTGGCATGTTAAGGGACAGCCAGAGTCCAGTGTTGTAGCCAGAGCAGGGGCTGCTGAAAAGAGACAGGGAATGAGGTACGCAGGAAAGCCGGGCTGGGGAAGCCTGGGCACGGACTTTGGATTTTATTTCAAGTGTGAGGAGCAGCCATGAAGTGATATGGTTGGATTTAAAAAGAAAGATCAATCTATTAGAATATGGATTCCATCGCCACTTATCAAGAGTGAGTCCAACCTTGGGGGAAATTAACTTCATCCCACCCAATACTGCATGACTAGGATGAGATGAATTTTTTTTTTTTAGCATCTCAACATTGACGTACAGCATCTAGTTCCATCTACTGTGGTATAACCTTACCTTTTATTTTTTTGTTTATTTATTTATTTATTTTTGCGGTACTGGGGATTGAACTCAGGGGCATTCTACCTTCGAGCTATACCCCCATCCCTATTTTTTATTCTTTATTTTGAAACCAGGTCTCACTAAGTTGCGGAGTGCCTCACTAGGTAGCTGAGGCTGGCCTCGAACCTGGGATCCTCCAGTCTCAGCCTCTCAAATGCTGGGATTACCACGCCCAGCTCTAACCTTACCTTTTAATAAGTCCTAGGGACTCTACCTGCAGGGCACAGAGATGCACACTTGTAATCACAGTACTGGGGAAACTGAAGCAGGGAGATTGAAAGTTCCAGGCCAGCCTGGGCAATTGAGAGAGACCCTGTCTCAAAATAAAAACAAAAAAATATGGCTGGGGTATAGCTCACTGGTAGAGTGTCCCTGGTTCAATCCCCAGTACTGGGGGGGAAAAGTCTTTAGGGACTCTGTATCTTCCTTTTGAAAAAGATCTCTTCTGAAGATGGATTGCTTTCTAAAGAAAAATTTGTCCCCCTCCCTTGTACTAGGAATTGAACCCAGGGTCACTCCACCTCTGAGCTATACCTCCAGCCCTATTTTATTTTGAGACAGGGTCTGGCTAGGTTGCCCAGGCTGGACTCAAACTTGTGATCCTCCTGCCTCAGCCTTCTGAGTAGCTGGGATTTCAGGCATGTGCCATTGTACCCTGCTTCTGTCTTCCTTTATCTTCTTTCCCAGATCATCTTTTGAAAAGATATCCTGCTCGAGCCTCCTTTCTTTTGGTCTTGTCTTCTTCCATCTTCTCTTTGGCCCTCCCTTCCTCCCTCCTTCCCTTTTTAAACAAATGCTAAATATTTTGTTAGACACCTGGTTTCCACATTCCTCTGTTAATAGAAAAGAGTGTGGGCACTGTTGGTTTGTTGTTTGGCTGTTTCTTTCTTAGTACAAAGACACCCTGAGAATGTTGAGTAATAGTCACGGATGGCAGAATCAGAACTTGCTGTTCCACTGTCTTGGCACTGACCTTGTGTGAGACTCGGACTTGCTTCTCAGACGTTGCAAAAGTGAAAGTAGCTACTAAAAGTGCATTCTGATTGAGCGGCAGTTGACACTGAGATTTATTTGAATTTGTCATCCTCAAACCATATTTTTTTGTGGCAACCCTATTTTCTTAATGACTTAAAACTGTGACCCAAACCCACAATGGCACACATACCCTTTTGAAAGGAGCAGGTGGACACAGGCACACTTAGTTCCATGATGGATATTTGTGGGCAGGCTGGGCTTGCCACCCACAGAGCTTAAAAACTGTCCACTTTGTTGCTCAGGAAATACATATCAAAGCCACAAGAGGGCAGCTCATCTAGTAAACCTAGCAAGGGCTGCTCTGTGGGCAGGGAGTGAGGGTGAAGACTTTTGGATCTTTTCGAATGGTTTCTTGCATAAGGAAGCTCTTTGTATTCCCAGCTAGTTTCATACATTCAAAGAGAGGGTGAGTTTGGAAATTGAAGTCTTAAGGCACTTTCCTTCATGCAAATATTTCCTTTTCTCTTTGGAATATAAATACCTATTTCCTCTTGAGTTCTTTGTCTTCCTTTCAGTTTTTATCCAGGTATGATTTACATATAATAAATTTCACACCGTGTGTGTGTGTGTGTGTGTGTGTGTGTGTGTGTGTGTGTGTGTGTTGCTGGGGATTGAACTCAGGGCCTGGTGCATGCTAGACAAACACCCCACCACCGAGCTACATCTCTCAAATTTCACACATTTAAGTGATGACTTTTAACAATTGTATATGGCTTAGAATTACTGCTATAATCAGTATACAGAAATTCTTATCTCTCCAGAAAGTTCTTTCCTGCTCCTTTGCAGTCAGTCTCCCCTGGTAGTCCCCTTGATTTTTTTGGGGGGGGGGTACTGGGGATTAAACCCAAGGGCATTCTACCTCTGGGCTACACCCTAGCCCTTTTTTATTTTTTGTTTGGGAACAGGGTATCCCTAAGTTGCTGGGGCTGGCCGAACCTTCGATCCTCCTATCTCAGCCTCCCTTGTGCTGGGATTATAGGTGTGTGCCACCACACCTTGCCCCTTGAATCTTTTTTTTTTTTTTTTTTTTTTGCAGTACTGGAGATTGAACTCAGAGGCATTCTACCTCTGAGCTATACCCCCAGCCCTATTTTTTATTCTTTATTTTGAAACAGGGTCTCACTAAGTTGCGGAGTGCCTCACTAGGTAGCTGAGGCTGGCCTTGAACCTAGGATCCTCCAGTCTCAGCCTCCCAAATGCTGGAATTACAAGCATGCGCCACCACGCCCGGCTGCCCCTTGAATCTTTAACATAACGTTCCTGCACAAATATCATGGCCCTTTCTAGGAGGCTGCATGAGAGACCCAAAGAAATCAAACCCAGCACCATCCCCAGATAATTATATAGGCTTTACCCGTTGTGGCTGCGTTTGTTGTTTTAATCTGGCTCATATTCACTGAGAGGGAGGGAGAACTGTCATTAATTGCACAATCATTAATTTCCCATTTGTTCCTTAATGTTTATTTCTGCTTTAATTAGCATTTATTGCATGTAAGTACTTAGATTAATTAAGTCAGGGAATCCTCCCTCTGAGGGAAGTGCTATTATCACCCATATTTATAGACTGAGCAAAATACGAGGAAACTGGCTTACAGTCACATATGACATTGATAGGTTCAAAATAAGAAGCTGAGACAGAAGTGTGCAGTAACTTAGTGAGGCCCTATTTCAAAATAAAAAGGGCTGGGAATGTCACTCAGTGGTAGAGCCCCTGGATTCAATCCCCAGTACCACAAAAAAAAAAAAAAAAGAAGCCGGGCGTGGTGGCGCACGCTTGTAATCCCAGCATTCGGGAGGCTGAGACCTGAGGATCCTGGTTCGCGGCCAGCCTCAGCTACCTAGTGAGGCACTCCGCAACTTAATGAGACTCAGTTTCAAAATAAAGAATAAAAAATAGGGCTGGGGGTGTAGCTCGGAGGTAGAATGCACCTGAGTTCAATCCCCAGTACCGCAAAAAAAAAAAAAAAAAAAAAAAAAAAAAAGAAGTGAGATTGGTTTCCTGGTGTGAAAAGTTTCTTAAGAAGCGTATTTCACCAGGTACATGATGACACACACCTGTAATCCCAGTACTCAGGAGGCTCAGTGACAAGAGGATTGCAGGTTTGAAGACAGCCTCAGCAACTTAGCAAGACCCTTGGCAACTTAGTGAGACTCTATTTCAAAGTATAAAATGAGCTAGGGGTGTAGTTCAGAGATTGAATGCCCTAGAGTTCAATTCCCAGTATCAAAAAAAAAAAAAAAAAGGCATTTTCCCCACCAGGTGCAATGGGGCACACCTGTAATCCTAGTACTTGGAAGGCTGAGACAGAAGGATCACAGGTTCAAGGACAGCCTCAGCAACTTAATGAGATCCTGCTTTCAAAATAAGAAAATAGGGCTAGGGGTGTAGCTCAGAGGTAGAATGCCCCTGGGTTCAATCCCCACTACAAAAAAAAAAAAAAAGAAAAGAAAAAAAAATGCATTTTCTTATTGATCCAAGTTCCCAGCTTGAAAAGCTGACCCTTCCCTTTCTGTATACCGTGCCCTGGGGCAGTGTCACCGGGGCCCTGGCTGAACACCCCGTCCAGTTCTGTGTCCCTGACCTTGACCACGGGCATCCCTGTACCTGTTTCCTTGGCTCCCACCTTCATCTCCTGACAGGTCACCCTGCTAGGCGCTTCCCTGCACACAGCCAGGGTGCACTTTCCTCATGAACATCCCAGTGGTTCCCTGGGGGACAGGATGTGAGCTGCTGGAACCAGCCCAGGCTGGCTCCGCCCTCCTGCTCTGTGCCACCGCCACCCCCAGTCTGACGCTGCCCAACCAGGTGGCCTTCTCCCGAGATGCTGCGCTGTGCTCCTGCACCCAGGAACTGGCCGCTCCTTTTGTGTGGAAGACGTCCTTACCTCATCCGTCCCTGTGTGGGCAAACTTACCCGTCCTTCAGGGCTTGACCCACATCTTCCTTCATTAGCCAGACCCAGGGCATCTTCCTGTTTCCACTCCTTGTATGCTATAGCCCATATCAGAACCAGCGTCACAATGGCATCGGAATACTCTTGTTTCAACTAAGTGTCCCTCTCATCTGCACCCTCCCGCAGGACGCTGACTCTGTCTCTCCAAGGCCATATTTCTAGCCTAGCACAGTACCTGGCCTCACTCTCCAGACCTTGAGTACCAGGAAAGTCGAAAACACACCCATCGTGTTCACTGTGGCGATTCCCAGCCACTGGTGGAGGAGGGCCTGGCCTGTATCAGGTGTCCAATTAATATTTGTTGGAAGCATGAGTAGTGGATGTTTCTAAACATTCAACTGTAATGATTTAGCCCAGGAATTGCAAATGGAGGGCGATCTACACAATGAGGCCATCGACGTATTTTATAGGATTACAAGCGTGCACTACCACGCCTGGCGCCTTTTTATTTTTTTTGAAACAGGGTCTTGCTAAGTTGCTAAGGCTGGCCTCAAATCTTCTTTCTCAGCCTCTCAAGCATTGGGGTTACAGGGAATGTGCCGCCACGCCCAGCTTCTCCTCTTCTTATAAGGATATCAATCATATCTCATCAGGGTCCACCCCAATGACCTCATTTAGCCTTAATCACCTTTTTAAACATACTGTCTTTCTGGGTGGGGTAGTGCACACCTGTAATGCCAGCTACTTAGGAGGCTAAGGCAGGAGGGCTACAAGTTCAAGACCAGCCTGGGAAACTTAGTGAGATCTTGTCTCAAAATAAACAAATAAAGGGCTGGGGATATAGCTTAGTGGTAGAGCACCCCTGGATTCAATTCCCAGTACCAAAGAGTGAAAAGAAAATCCCTGTCTCCAAATACAATCATATTCTGAGATGCTGAGGGTCAGGACTTTAGCATTTGAATTTGTGGCATGGGGACACTATTTATCCCACAACAGATAGGGACATAAATTCTCATGTTCTGTGGTTTCTTCCTTTGTCTGATTCCTGTTTTATATGTGTTAATAAAGAAAAGCCCAGGAGCCATCAGAGAGAGCACTTTGTTCTCCGAGACTGAAGCTGAATGATTATAATATGCAGCTGCACAAATAGCTCATCTCTGCTCTGGTCACTTTGACCTTGGGACCATATTCATCATTCCTAAAGAAACACATTCATCTGGGCAGTGGCACATTTCTGTAATCCCAGTACTTGGGAGGCAGAGATAGGAGGATCACAGGTTTGAGGACAGCCTCAGCAACTTAGCAAAACCCTCCACAACTTAGTGAGATCATGTTTCATAATTAAAAAAAAAAAAAAATTAAGGAAGGAAGGGAGGGAGGGAAAGTGGGAGGGAGAGCGGGAGGAAGAGTGAGTCAAAATACCAGGTAGACCTCTGTTGCTCCTCAGTGTGGAAACACACGCCCCTTATTCCATTCACTCCACACACTGCTGTGTGGGCTTCAGGCTTTCTTTGGAGAGGTAAAAGCGTGGAATGACATGGCACCACCTCCATTCGCTATAAGCAAACAGTCAAGTCCTTTATTACCCTTGAAATGGGCACTCGTGACCCAGGCTGGACTCAGAGAACTGAGTCCTTGGCCAGGTCTCTGTGGGTCAAAGTTTCTTCAAGTGCTGTATGTTAATCAAAAGCCCAACTTGGTTAATTTGGCCATTGCGTGGGGGAGAACTTTGGAACAACTTGTTACTGAGCTGGACTGAGGGAGTTAGCATTACCTGGCATTTTCTTACCCACAATGTAAATTGTGGTCTTTCTTGGTGCAGGCATGAATAATACTTGTCACAAACTTATTCATTCTTGGTGGAGTAGTATTCGAATAAAATCTACTGTACAGAACCTAGTGAGTTACAGGTGCTCACTTAAATATGAAGCTGAATAATTGGGAGATGTCATTGTCTATGGAAAGCTTTAAAGGGTTCCCAAATATGAAGGAATATTTAAAACACTAACAATTCACAGTGCTTAAAACAAGTTTGAAGTTGGGTACGCTAGAGCATGCCTGTAACCCCAGTACTTGTGAGTTTGAAGACTGGAGGATCTCAGGTTGGAGGCCAGCCTCAGCAACTTGGCAGAGTTGCTGAGACCCAGTGTCAAAATTAAAAACAAAAGGACTGGGATTATAGCCCAGAGGCAGAATGTCCCTGGGTTCCATCCCCAGTCCAAAAACAAAACAAAAAACACCCAACTTTGAGTGTTTGACAATTAACCCTAAAAGATCACAATTTAATATGACTCAGTCAGGTGTGGTTGCACATGCCTGTAATCCCAGTACTAAGGAGGCTGAGACAGGAGGAGTGCAGGTTTGAGGCCAGCCTCAGCAACTTAGGCCCTGTTTAAAAATAAAAAGGGCTGGAGGTATAGCTCAGAGATACAATGCCCCTGGGTTCAATCCCCAGCACCAAATAAATAAATACGTAATACATAAATAAATAATATGCTTCTGTAGAAAGACTTCTAAATGAATATAATAATCATAGCTTCCCCTCACTGAGCACTTTCTCTGTGTCCTATCTGTTGTCACAATGTTTCTAAGAACTAGGTAGGATTAGGTGCGGATTGGGTGAGAAAGACAAGGCTCAGAGTGGCTGAGTCCAATGCCCAGCTAGCCAGCAGCAGAGCTGAGACCCATCACCTGGTCAGACCTGTGAGCACCCCTCCCTGTTCCTTCTCTCTTTGTCACAGTAAGATTTTCTCCTTCTTTGAATGCCATTTAGCTAATATGAGTCTGAGGAACCTCACAAAACTGGTAAGAGCATGTGGTTCTTTTCTCCATGTGTATATGGGCAAGTGGAAATTTTCTGTAGTGCCTGGCTGTATAGCTTTCCTTGTAATTACACACACACACACACACACACACACACACACACACACACACACACACACACGGGGTGGGTAATAATAACAAAATACCCAGTTTGTTCTAACCACCACCCTCCGTTCCATTTTGGCTCAGTAGCATTTTTTTTTCTGTTTTGCAGGGCAGGTAGCACAGGAAGCAGAAGGACATCTTGCACCACGTCACCCAGCAGAGCTCAGTGGTCCCTTGGCTCCCTGAGGGCGTGGGGTAAGTAGAGGCAGCCTTGTCCTCGACGTTGTCTTCACGGTGGCTCAAGGGGATGGAAGCCAGGGGTGGAGAACAGGAGGCCAGCACTCCAGAGTGACACGCAAAGGCTGACCTCCTTCTTGTTACAAATTCATCTTATTTTTGTGCTCCCTTAATGTGCGCCTGTATGTTTGTAAGCAGAGTGTCCCCAGAGGACTCCCCCAGCCAAACAGAAGTAGCTGGGCATGGTGGTGCACAACTGTAATCCCAGTACTTGAGAGGCTGAGACAGGAGAATTGCAGGTTTGAAGCCAGCCTCGGAAATTTAGTGAGACTCTCAGCAACGTAGCAAGACCCTGTTTCAAAACAAAAAAATTACAAGGGCTGGGGGTGTAGCTCAGAGGCAGAATGCCCGGGGTTCAATCCCAGTACCATGGAGGTGGGGGAGAACTAGAAGACTCTATTGGAATGATTTGTTTAACCTCTTTCAATACTGATTTTCACTGAACTACCTATAGGTGGGAGTTCTTCCTATAGTGTTTACAGCATGTATCTCTCCCCTTCACGCCCCCCAATTTAACAGCCTGAAATTGGAATGTAGCTTATGGAGACTTAGATTTGGTGAAATATAGTATTTCTGTGATAATCCTCAAATGATCAGCATTAAATGCATCCTACCTTCCATTTTTCACAGAACACATATACTTTCTTTTCTTTTCTTTTTTTGAGGGGTGGGTAGGGAGGTTGAATTTTTAAGGGTAGCGAATGAACAGTCGCCTGAGAAACAGGGAATTAATAGGATTCCATGCTCATTGTAGAAAGAATTTAGGTTTCTAATATTTTTTTTTTTTTTTTGCGGTACTAGGGATTGAACTCAGGGGCGTTCTACCTCCGAGCTACACCCCCAGTCCTATTTTTTATTCTTTATTTCGAAACTGGGTCTCACTAAGTTGCGGAGTGCCTCACTAGGTAGCTGAGGCTGGCCGCGAACCCGGATCCTCCGGTCTCAGCCTCCCAAATGCTGGGATTACAAGCGTGCGCCACCACGCCCGGCTAGGTTTCTAATATTGAAAGAAAACTTTTTTTTTTTTTTTTGGAGGGTAACTTCATATGATGCTCTTGAGATGAATAGCCCATGACAGTGGGTGCTGGCACTCACAGTGCATGTGAGATAGCGGAGCAGCCCAGCCTTGGGACCTCAGAGTCAGACATTCTAATCCAAAACCACTTCCCCTCCAGCAAGCAGCTTGTAGGCATTTGCAGCTAATATGCTCAGGTGTGTCCCAGAATGACCTACAGACACCCATTACCTGTGAGTCCAAATCCACATCCACCCACGCTAGATGTGTGCGAAAGCGCCTGCATTTGTGCTGCAGGATAAGCATGGCCTCCCAGGCCACGTGGCCCGATTCTTTTATAGACTTCAGGATTTATAGAACCTTCAATTTGTTAGGCCCCATGGGTGACAGTTCACAAACCCATCAGTAGGGATAAAGGTAAATTGGGGTAAATGTTTTCCGATTACCTCCTGTGTGCCAGGCTGTGTTAGGTGCAGAATAATTAAGAGGCAATTAAGACAGAAACGATTTTGTCTCCACAGAGCTGTGCTAGTAAGCAAAGAAGATATTAAGTTGTATTTCAGGAATGATGATGAAGAAGTGTAAGGGGTTAGGGGAGTTTTGATGCACCAGGGGAAAGTGCTTGTTGGCCCAGTGAGTATATGGCTCCCACTCCCACATCTATCTTAAAAAGAAGATAAATGGTTTAAACAGAATGGTCAGAGGCCAGCTACTCAAATCAGCACCTGCCCCTGCTTCTGCCTTTAGAAGACCATTATGAGACTCTCAGGTTTCAAAACTTAGTGCTCCGTGTTGACATTTCCTATCAAGAGCACTGCCGAGCTTGGGCACTCTGGCCAGTAACTGATTTAACAGATTCAGAAATTCACCCATGTGCACACACACACACACACACACACACACACACGGATGGACCCATTCCATGAGCTGGCCATCTCGGCTCCTTGGCTTTGGATGTGATTATTTCCTGAGAGGTGTGTTGAGTGTAGGAACTGACCAGATCTAGGCAGATGTTTTTAACAGGTCTATAATCTTTTATGTGTTTATTTTGAAATTCTTACCGTATCCTAAGATGAAACTGGTTAGTTTTCTCCATACAGAAGGAAATAGAAGCCAAGTGGCTGTGATACATGCCTGTAATCCTAGAGGCAGGAGATTCACAGGTTCAAGGTTATCCTGGGTAACTTAGTGAGATCCTGTCTCAACATAAAAAAATAAAGTTCTGGGAATGTAGTTCGATGATAAAGTGCCCGTGAGTTTAAGGAGGTGGGGAGGGGAGAAGAAAGAAAGGGAAGAGAGAAACAGATTAACTGATATAAAGAAATTTTAGCTTTTTTTTTTTTGTGTGTGTGTGTGTGTGTGTGTGTGTGTGTGTGTGTATGTGTGTGTGTGTGTAGCGGGGGATAACTCGGGATTAAATCCAGGGACATTCTATCTCTGATCTACACCCCCAACCCTTTTTATTTTTTGTTTTGAAATAGGGTCTCTTAGGTTGCTGAGAGTCTCGCTGCATTGCTGAGGCTGGCCTCAAACCTGTGATCCTCCTATCTCAGCCTCCCAAGTACAAGGATTACAGACATATGCCACCACACTCAGTGTCCATTTCTCTTAAAAAGCTAATGACCAGATCATTGCCTGATTTTTCATAGGCCATTGGGAAGTATGTGTCCTCGGTGGACTTATGGGCGTCAGAAGTCAGTAGCTGGTGATCTAGGAAAGACAGGGTTGAGGGAGGAAGCCACAAAATTCTTGAAAACTTTGAATAAAACAGTAAAACATTCTGAATCCTGACCCTCTCTACTAACCATGGTCTGGATTTCCATTCCAAGTAAGTTAATAAATTAGAAGGTGTATATTATTTAGCCCACAAGTTGAAAGTTCAAGAAGCATCTGGGGAAAAAAAAAAAAGGAAAGGCGGCTTGCTTAAAATATTATTTCTTTAGCTGGGTATGGTGGTGCATGCCTGTAATCTCAGTACTTGGGAGGTTGAAACTGGAGGATCACAGGTTCAAGGCTAGCCTTAGCAACTTAGTGAAGCACTCTGCAACTTAGGGAGACCCTATTTCAAAAATAAAAGAGGACTAGGGGTTGTAGCTCAGAGGTAGAATGTGAATGCCCCTGGGTTCAATTTCCAGCAGCCCCCTACCCCCCTACACACACACACACATACGGAAAGAGATAGTGTTTCTTTGGTAAATGGCTCTTCATATTTCTGAACTATAGCTCAGTTAGTGAAATCATAGATCTCTCAGAAATAAATTTTCATAAAATCTCTACAGAAGAAGATACACTTTTTGGAAAATGACCTTCTCATCATTTCATTTCAAGAAGACAAACTGATAGCTCTTCAGAGTTGTACAACTCAGAGGGTCCAGAGAAAGAAACTTGCTGTAGAACAAGTGTACCTGACAGTCAAGCCACTGAGCTGAAACAGGCTGTCTTTTGTCTGGTCAACTACTGATAGGCGCCTGTCCCAAAAAGAACCCGGGGTGCTCAAGACAACCCCAGAAGACAGATTCTAAGAGTAACTTTTCTGCTTCTTCAGTTAAAAATGGAAGAAATTTTTTCTTCTTACATGCTACTTGTTACTATCTACTTTGTACAATATGAGTTGTCACTACAAAGATAGAGGAAGGAAGAGAGGGAGGAAGGTAGGAAGGAAGGAAGGAAGGAAGGGAGGGAGGGAGGGAGAGAAGGAGGGCTGGCCCAGAATTCAGCTTGATTCAAATGCATAAACCTACCTAGACCACCATGTGAGAGATACTAGGACAGATGCACATGAGATGCGAAGAGTGTTCAGATATCATTTCTCAGCAGAGCTTAAGAATGAAATATAAGCACTTAGCTAATAAGAAGACCAACAATAAACTGGGCATGGTGGCATACATCTGTAATACAAGTACATGGGAGACTGAGATAGGAGGATGGCAGGTTTGAGGACAGCCTCAGCAACTTAGCGAGACCCTGTTTCAAAACAAAAAGTAGAAAAGGGTTCAGAGTAGAGCTTAGGGGTAGCATGCTCCTGGGTTCAATCCCTTCAATCTCTAGTAACACACACACACACACACACACACACACACACACACACACACATAAAACCAACAACAAGAGTGAAGGCAAACAAGCAACATCATAACTCAAATATTTAATAGTATTTTTAAAGTGCAATAAAAATCAATAGATTGCTTTTCTCATAGGCATCCAGATTTACCAGAAAGTAAATCTGTTATTTTCTTGTCTGGATGTCTTCCCATCTCCTTTTGTCTGATCCCTGATCCAATTTAACATGAGTGTTGATTAAGGTATGGGAAAATGGCTCTAAAGTCCTTTGCAGTTTATAAATATGTGCGCAATTACCGTGATGATACACACGGAAGACCTTGCTGTGACTTGGTATTGGAGTGACTGAACCCTGCCCACAGGTGGGCCACCATGGATACTGTCACCAGTGACTTCTTCACAAGGCATTCCTGTAATAACTAAGAGGATGTGAGGTCAGTTTTCTGGACCCAAATGGGTGTGTGGAAAAGCTGGGTCCCATAGGGTATCAGAGCAGGGAGTTTGAGACTCATACCAAACCAGGTGATTTCCCCTTTTAAAATTATTGCGTTCACATGAGCAAAAGTTTCGTAGATCCAACAGATCCCTTGGCCTCCTGCTGTTTGATGACTTGCTTTTCTGCTTTTTGCTCAATGAGGCAATCCATTTTCAAAACTGAAAAGATAGAAAGGTGGATGTGAGCCACAACTCCACCTGTCATATGGCAGACAACAGAGGTCTGCCCACAAAGGAGGTCTTTCTGCCTACCAGGAAAAGGCTTACTCCACCCCACACAAGGAATAGAAAAGCTGTGGGAAGCAACAAAATGTGTGTGTCCTTTGGCAGAATAACAGGCCAAAGGTGGCTTTCCTGTGCTGGAGAGCCAGGAGAATACTCCCAGGGTTGTGAGACTGAGATCTGTGCCTAGTATCAGCCTTGAACCTTTAGGCAGATTTCATGGGTGACACTCAAACATCAGCACTGACCCCAGGGGCTTCCTGCCTCTGATCTGCACCCCCAGCCTTTCTATTTTAAATGTTTTGTTTTGAAGCAGCATCTCAGTAGATTGCTGAGAGTTTCGCTGAGTTGCTGAGGCTGTCCACCACACCTGGCTACATCTGTCCTTTTCTTGTGTGTGTGTGTGTATGTGTGTATGGTACTGGAGATTGAACTCAGGGACATTCTACCTCCAAGCTATACTCCCACCCCTTTTTATTTCTTGTTTTGAAACACGGTCTCCTAGGTTGCTGAGAGTCTTGCTAAGTTGCTGAGGCTGGCCTCAAACCTGTGATCCTCTAGTTTCCATCTCCCAAATACTGGGATTATAGGAGTGCACCACCACGCCCAGCTTAATATCCGTCTTTGGAGATTGTTCCCAACGCATGAATTCCAGGGACATAACCAAACCATAACATATATCCAGGTCTTTCTGAGGCAAGAGTTTTTTTTGTTGTTGTTTTTTTTTTGTTGTTTTTTTTGCGGTACTAGGGATTGAACCAGGGACATTCTACCTCCGAGCTACACCCCCCTATTTTTTATTCTTTATTTTGAAACAGGGTCTCACTAAGTTGTGGAGGGCCTCACTAAGTAGCTGAGGCTAGCTGCTAACCTGGATCCTCTGGTTTCAGCCTCCCAAGTACTGGGATTATAAGCGTGTGCCACCACGCCTGGCTTTGAGGCAAGAGTATTTTTTAACTCCTAGCCCCTTAGAAGAGCTGAGAGATAGATCCTCAGGAAAAAGCATATTCTGGATATGCTGGCCAGAGACCCTAGGAGCTCTGAGTCAGTTCCTAAAGAAGTGCCTAAAGGTTGTACTGAAAATGGTAGAACTTTAACCTCTGAAATAGAAATCATATGCAGTTTAATATGCAAATTACAATGCATTCGTGAATTTTGTTTTGGCCTCTAACGCTGTCATCATTAGGAAGTTGACCAGACCCTTAGCCGGGGTGGCTCAGGGTGCAGTCTGGTCAGATCCGGGTCCTCCTTGCCCTCTGCTCCTTGAACCCAGGGCATCTTGTGAGTCAGATTTCAATCATTTTGAGAACTTGAAAAATCTACCAGTGTGCAGGTACCATCCCCTGAGCCTGATTTAGTTTGTCTAGGGAAGCCCAGGCATCAGTGTTTTTTGAAACTCTGCAATTGAGTACATCCTGTGTGGACGGCCACTGGCTTAGACTCCTGCATAGTAGCCTGACAATGGCAGTGCATAGCTCTTTCCTACCTGAGCGTGTAATTTGTATTCTCTAGCAGCTGTTTTGGACCCACCCCTCCGCCCCATGGTCTGAGAGATGGATTGGGCTTTGAGAACCTTTGGCTCCTAGGAAGAAGCCATTACATAGCTCAGTGGAATTCTGTCTGAAAATAGATCCCCTGCTTGTACTGCTCCATTACATGTCCCGTGAACCACAACCGAAGATCCTCCTTACAATGCTGCTCAGAAGGCACCATTTAACTACTTTATGCCTAAAACCTGCAGACTGCAAGGGTCTCTGTGCTACTGATACACCCTCAAGATTCAGAGGCTAGCTTTTATGAGAAGCACTGGTATCTCCATGTAATGTTCATTTAAATATATATATAAACATACACATATGTACATTTTAAACTAAAATGTACATTTTAAGTCTTGGTGGGGGGACGTATCTCCCAAATCCCATCTGATCCTTAGATACAAATAAGATGAGGTTAAGAGGTTGATGTCAACCAGTACTTTGATTCTAAAATGAAGAAACCTAGCCTGGGACACAGGTCTCTTGATGCCAGTGTCTTTGTTCTTCCCCCACTGTGGTAATGAACATTGTGTGTGTGTGTGTGTGTGTGTGTGTCCTTTCTTCTTCATTCACACTACCATCTCCCTAGTCCAAGTCATAATCTGTGTGTGTGTGGGGGGGGAGGTGTTACTGAAGATTGACCCCAGGGATGTTCTACCTCTGAGCTACCCCCAGTCCTATTTTATATTTATTTATTATTTATTTTGAGTTGCTGGGGATTGAGCTACCTCTGAGCTACCCCCCCCCCCAATCCTTATTTTATTTTTCATAAGGAAAAAGGGTCTCACTAAATTGTTAAGGGCCTCACTAAAGTGCTGAGGCTGGCTCCAAATCTGTGATCCTCCTTTCTCAGCCTCCAAGTACTGGGATTTTATTTTATTTTGAAATGAGATCTTGCTAAATTGCTAAGGGTCTCACTAAGTTGCTAAAGCTGGCCTCAAAACTGTGATCCTCCTGTCTCAGCCTCCTATGTACTGGGATTTCAGGTGTGTACCACCACACCCACCCAAGTTATAATTTTATTCCCAAATTATTGTAGTAGTCCTAAAAAGGGGGGAAAAAACTGGAAGAAAGCTACATCAAAATGTTAGCAATGGTTGAGTTCTAATGGTAGACATCTGGTTTGATCTTTTTTATACCTGCTTTTCTGTGACTTGCACTTTTTCTTTAATAAACATGTATTACTTTCCTCAAAGAAAACCCCAAAGCCCCCCTGGAGCCGAATGTACGAGTCCACGAGACAGCCCACTCTGGGTGGCCAGCAGCAGATTTTTTTTTTTTTTTTTTTGCGGTACTGGGGGTTGAGCTCAGGGGCATTCTACCTCCGAGGTATACCCCAGCCCTATTTTTTATTCTTTATTTTGAAACCGAGTCTCATTAAGTTGCAGAGTGCCTCACTAGGTAGCTGAGGCTGGCCTCAAACCCAGATCCTCCGGTCTCAGCCTCCGGAATGCTGGAATGCTGGGATTACAAGCCTGCGCCACCACGCCGGGCTCCCAAACATGTCTTTATGCAGTCATTCTCCTACGAAACGCCTCAGGAGCTCCTGTTGCTGCAGAGAAAAGTCCAAAGTCTTGGACTTCTAAAGTCTCCTGTGGCCCCACCCTCTGGCCTGTCCGTTTATCTCTGGCACACCTCCCTCCTGGGCTCAGCTAGCTTCCGGCATCCTGGACAAGGGCAGCCAGGAGGGTTCCTTCATTCCTGTGAATCTCTACGCAGAGCGCCCATACTCTTGTCTCTTTTTTTTTTGCAGTATAGGGGATGGAACTCGGGCATTCTACCTCTGAGCTATACCCCCAGCCCTATTTTTTATTTATTTTGAAACAGTTGCGAGTGCCTCACTAGGTAGCTGAGGCTGGCCTCAAACCCGGATCCTCCGGTCTCAGCCTCCCAAATGCTGGGATTACAAACGTGCGCCACGATGCCCAGCTCATACTCTGTCTTTTCCACTCTACTGGTCCAGGTGCTACCTTTTGGAGCACAGTTGACACACCTCCTCTGCCAGCTCACCTTGTCACCAGGGTTAGCACATAGGTTTCATTTTATACACCTGGTCCTGGCAGTCGAAGATGGGGGCACAGGGAAGCTCGAGGTCCTGTCGATACTCAGAGGGAAGGAGTGCTATGATCAGTTGTGAAACAAGAAGAAGTGACAGAGTATGTGTCGCATATTTTCCACCCAGTTGCATAGCCATTCTTTTAAACCTCGGCTGTCCAATGTGGTAGCCAGTAGCCAGATGCAGCTTTTATTTACTTATTTATTTTGGGTGGTACTGGGGACTGAGCCCAGGGATTGTTACCTCTGAACTACACTCCCAGTCCTATTTTATTTTTTATTTTGAAACAGGGTCTCACTACGTTGCAGAGGGCCGTGCTAAGTTGCAGAGGCTGGCTTTGAACCTGTGATCCTCCTGTCTTGGCCTCCCAAGTACTGGGATTATAGGCATGCACCACCATGCCTGGCTCATGTAGCTTTATAAATTTAGACTAATTAGAGCTGGGCACGGTGGCATACGACTGTAATCTCAACTACTTGAGAGGCTGAGCAGCCTGGGCAACTTAGAAGATGCTTTCTCAAAAGTTAAAAGAACAAAACAAAACAAAAAAACTTAAAAAAAATACTGCGGGTATAACTCAGTGATAGAGTGATGACCTACCAATATGTGAGCCCCTGGATTCAATCCCCAGTACCCCTGCTCAAAAAACAAACAAACAAAAACCCTACCACAATGGCAACTGGCTACCATATTGAATGACATATAGAACCTGTCTACCCTTACAGAGGTTCTGTTACACAGCTCTGTTTTAGACATATAATTAGGTAACAAAGTAAGGCAGATTGTATTTGTTCCATGTGTGCCCTTCCTAAGAGAGACCAAAATGGTTTTATTTATGGGGAAGAGTCATTTCTTACACTTATTTTGTATCTCTAAGGTACCTAGCTAGTGAGTGCTTGTTGAATTCAATTTTTAGTATTAAAGTTGAAGTGTGCTGTAAAATAACGTAGTAAAAAGAGAATTAATTTGAAATCAGGAATCCAAGTTTCTGACCCCAGCTCTTCAGCCAATTACTGTGTGACCAAAGTAGGTCAGAATATTCCTCAAGTATAAGCATCTGTGCACTAGGCTCTGTTGGAGGGTTTTTCCAGAGTTGTTTTGTTTTGTGTGTGTTTCTGTGTGTGTGTGTTATATGGACACACTCAATAAAAAACTAACAGGTTTAAAAAATATTCTAGTTTATTTTGTTTACTTTTCTCTTTCGTAGTGCTAGGATTGAACCCAGAGCCCCACATAAGCTAGGTAAGCACTCTATCACTAAGTTAAATCCCAGTCCTTTTGGCTTATTTCAAACCTCATTTAGCCAGCCATGGTGATGCACACTTTAATGCCAATACTTGGAAGGCTGAGACAGGAGGATCACAGGTTCAAGGCCAGCCTCAGCAACTTAGTGAGGTCCTCCACAACTTAGACCCTGCTTCTAAATAAAAAACAAAATAGAACTGGAAGCATAGTTCAGAAATAGAACATACCTGGCTTCAATCTTCAGTAACACACACACAACTCATTTATCCAATTTTCTAAACCATTTCTGGGTTTAATTTTCTGCCAGATCTATAGGTAGCTCTTCTTTGAAAAGAATCATAGCATGGATGAGATGAGTCCTCAAGCAGAGAATGGGAGACTTGGGCAAGTCCACTGGAGGAGTGGGTAGCCTTTGCAGCAAGTGATGATGGCATCTACCTAAGGTTTAATGCACTATTCAATAAACTATGCAAAAGCCACCAGTTGGGGCTGCCTACCCTTTGCCATGGCTCTAAACAAGGGATCAGCAAACTCTGGTCCACTGTTTTTGTGTGTTGCGCTAGCTGAGAGTAGTTTTTTTACCTTTTTTTTTTTTTTTTTTTTTGCAGTACTGGGGATTGAACTCAGGGGCATTCTACCTTTGAGCTATTGAGCTATACCCCCAGCCCTATTTTTTATTCTTTATTTTGAAACCAGGTCTCACTAAGTTGCGGAGTGCCTCACTAGGTAGCTGAGGCTGGCCTCGAACCCGGATCCTCCGGTCTCAGACTCCCGAATGCTGGGATTACAAGCGTGTGCCACCACACCCGGCATTTTTTTACATTTTTAAGGAGCTAGGGGATAAAAGGGAAGAAAACTACATAACAGAAACCGCATGGCTTGCAAGCATAAATGATCTACCCTCTGACTGTTGATGGGAAAAGTCTACCCAGCTATACCAAGTGACCTTCGTGGGTAGGCTGTACCACTTTTCAAGGCAAATCTTTTTCTGAAATGTCAGAAGGGCCCGTGGCTCTAACACAGTAGGTTAAATCTCCATATTCTTTATGCTTTAGAGAACACTGCAGACAGGAGAGGCAGCTGGCTTGGTGGGGAGAAGATGATCCGAGCCCATGGCTCGGATGCCTTTGTAACCTAACATGACAAAGCAGGCAGTGCCCTGGGCTCTGTGTTCTGAAGGTGGAAGGCCAGGCCTGGGATCCAGAGTCTGTGCATTCTGCTGTTGGCTTTGGGGACCTGATGAGTCACGCATGGCTTCTGGCCGTCTGTCCTCCTTGACATTCATTCAGCCGTCACAAGTATAAATTCTGAAGGCCCATGGCAGGGGGGCAGCTGTGAGAGTCCCTGACTGTCCAAGGCCATTTGAGGAGGGAGCTCAGGCTCGCAGATCATTTTCCTCCTGCAGCTGCTCCTCTCCACACTGCAAGGATCCAGACAGAGTGGGCAGATAGAGGAGCGGGCCTGGGAGGAAAGACCCAAGGGCCAGGCCGGGCCAGGACCCGCACTCAGAGGGCAGCACTGCTGGCTGGGCGGAATCAACTCCAAGCCCATAGTTGCTCTAAGTTTGGCATGGTGTCCCATGCCTGTAATCCCAGTACTTGGGAGACTGAGACAGGAGGATTGCTCAGCAACCTAGCGAGGCCCTCAGCAACTTAGTGAGACACTGTTTCAAAATGAAAAATAAAATAGGGCTGGAGGTGTAGCTTGGAGGTAGAATGCCCCTGAGTTCAACACCTGGTATCAAAAAGAAGTTGATAGTCTCTCCAATGACCCTTTGTACTTTTCTTTTTGATGCTCTTGGCTAGGTGTCCAGGGCCCTTGGGCTTCCCCAGACCTCCTTTCTCCCTGAGCTTGTTTTCCAAGCTGGCTCCAAATCTTGGCTTTTAAAATCTGCCTCTCAGGTCTAGCATGATGGTACATACCTGTAATTCTAGTATTTAGGAGTCTGAGACTGGAGGATTGCAGGTTTGAGGCCGGCCTCAGTAACTTAGCAAGATCCTCAATAACTTAGTAAGACCCTGTTTCAAAAAATTTTTTAAAAAGAGCTGGGTGTGGTGGCACACGCTTGTAATCCCAGCATTTTGGGAGGCTGAGACTGGAGGATCTGGGTTCGCGGCCAGTCTCAGCTTCCTAGTGAGGCACTCTGCAACTTAGTAACTTAGTGAGACCCTTTTTTAAAATAAAGAATAAAAAAAAATAGGGCTGGGGGTATAGCTTGGAGGTAGAATGCCTCTGAATTCAATCCCAAGTACCATAAGAAAAAAAAAAATTTTAAAAAGGGCTGGATCTGTAGCTTAGAGGTAGAATGCTCCTAGATCCAATCCCCAGTACCAAAAAGAAAACCTACCTCTTCTTGATTCTCAAACACTCCACTTTGGGTATCTGTTTTCCCCTCCCGAATCCTTTTTTCTCCTCTCCTTGTCTCATTCTCTCCTCTGGGCTAATTTTCAAAGCACCTGATTTCTGTGTACACAACTGCTATGAGCATAATCCAGTGTGCCTCACCTCTAATAAAAATCCACATTTACAATAAACAATAAAAAAAAAGAAAGAAAGAAAGAAAGGAAAGCCAACCATGTTTGGGAATCTCCATGATCCAGAAAAAAATACGAAGGGCAACTCTTCCCTTTGTTAAAGAAGTTTTCCCCACTGGAAAGACTAGTGTCTCTCCTAGCGTTCAGCACTCTGTTACATTACAGCATTTGTGCCCTGGGGGAAGCCCTGTCCTCTATTGGCTGCAAGCGAACTCATTATTGTATTTGCTGAACATGTAGCGCAGTGGGGTGCATATCCTTGCCTCCATGCTGGGTCATAAAAAAAATTAACTTTCCCTAGTTTATTTACTATAGAGCCCAAGCTCACTAAATATACTCAATGGCCTGGGTCATGAGCACATAAGAAATGGGACCTTAGTTTACAACAACAGTTGTGTTTGCTTCCTTTAGTACACAGTCATTTGGAGACATTCCAAGTTCATTTTCCAGGATGATTCTAGCTCAGAGCTAGGTTCCCAGTGGCGTCTAGTCAGTAGTGAGGAGCCGTGTCTGCACCATGGCTCCACACTAGGATTCTCAGCCCAGAGTGGCCCCGGCGTCATACCCAGGCAAGCGTCTACGAGCTTCAAGTCCAGAGGCTGATGGCAGTTCTGGATTGATTTCCCCAACACATATGGTACTTACAGTCTTGGGTTTCACTGTTGCTTCACAGCTGAGCACACAGCTGTGATGCAGAGGATGAGCAACAGAAGTCAATTTACTAAAATTTGAGATGCAAATATGCAGAAAAACCAACTGTGTTTGGGAATATCCATTATTCAGAATGCAGTACAGGCATAGTTGCAAGCTGAGATTTGGATTCCAATCTTGTGTTCCATCAACAACAACTGCTGGCAAGGGTGTGGAGAAGTGGGAACCCTAATACATTGTTGGTGGGATTGCAAATTAGTGCAACCACTTTGGAAAACAGTATGGAGGATCCTCAGACAAATGGGAATGATCCTACCATATGATCCAGCAATACCACTTCTGGGTATCTACCCAAAAGAATGGAAACCAAACTATCAGACCGATGCATGTGTATCTATGTTTATAGCTGCACAATTCACAATAGCCAAACTATGGAAGCAGCCAAGATGTCCATCAACAGATGAATGGATTACAAAACTATGGGATATGTACACAATGGAATTTTACTCAGCCGTAAAGAAGAACAAAAACAGGTTATTTGCAGGGAAATGGATGCAACTGGAAAACATTATGTTAAGTGAGATTAGCCAGTCATAAAGAGTAAAGAAGCATATGTTCTCCCGAATATGCGGATGCTAGGGAGAAGATGGGGCATAAGAGAGTCTCCAGATAAAAAAGGAGAGGCCCTCGATAAGCAAAGAAGTTGATTTAATCGAAGGGGATTGACGGGGTGGGGGGGAACGACACTCTAATGCACACGATGTACTTACACAATTATATCAAGGTCACTCACTAAACTGAACTTGAAAGGGAGGGAGGGCGAGGGAGCGGGGTGGGAATTTAGGGAAGGGGTCAAATGAGAAATGTGTGCACATATGTCATTATCAATTTGTACCTAACAAAGATGTATGCTTACAATGCACAAATAATTACAATAAAAAAATAAAGAAGATACTCCAGGATAAAAAAAAAAATAATAACTAGCTTCACCTGACTTCTTTGCAGTAGGCAATATGGATTATAAAAGTGCTTATTTTTGGAGGGGATTATGATGTCAAGAATTTAGCACTGTGTCTGGTTTACAGTGGGTGCTAAATAAATGCCAGTATGTGTTTCAGTATATGTGTGAGGGACCTGGTCTAGTACAGTGTTTGTTCAGGGGCTCGAAACATCTTAACAAGCAGATAAAATGTAGGATATCCAATCAAATATAAACTTAAATAGTAAATAATTCTTTAGCATAAATATGTCCCAAATATTGACTGGAATATGATATACTAAAATAGCACTTGTATTTGCTAAATCTGGCAACCTTATCTTAACATTCTTAAAAATTACTGAGGAACCAAGCATGCTTTTGTTTATGTTTATGGATTATATCTATTGATATTTACTGGTTTAGAAATTAAAAATATGTATTAATTCCTTTGAAATAACAATAGCTAACTTATGTTAACATAACTAACATTTTTAATGAAAAATAATGATCTAGGCATAATGGCACTTGCCTATAATCCCAGTACTTGGAAGGCTGAGACAGGGAGATCACAGGTTTGAGGCCAGCCACAGAAACCTAGCAAGACTCTGTTTCAACATAAAATAGGGCTAGAGATGCAGATCCAGAGGTAGAATGCCCCTGAGTTCAACACCCAATACCAAAGAAGAAAAAAAAAACCAAAAACTGTACTTTTAGCTGAGTACGGTAGGTGCACACCTGAAATCCTCCCAGTGACTTGGGAAGCTGAGTCAGGAGGATCAAGAGTTTGAGGTCAGCCTGGGCAATTTAGTGAGACCTTGTCTCAAAATAAAAAATAAACAGGGCTAGAGGTGCTGCTCAGTAATAGAGTACCCTCGAGTTTAATCCCCAGTACTACAAAATAGACAAATAAAAGAACAAACTATATTTTTCAAAAGAGTAGATAGTGAGCCAGGCATGGTGGTGCACGCTTATAATCCCAATACTTGGGAGACTGAGACCGGAGGATCCAAGTTCGCAGCCAGCCTCAGCTACTTAGTGAGGCTCTCTGCAACTTAGTGAGACCCTGTTTCAAGATAAAGAATAAAAAATAGGACTGGGGGTATAGGTCGGAGGTAGAATGCCCATGGGTTCAATCCCCAGTACTGCAAAAAAAAAAAAAGTAGATAGTGAGAAAAGTATGTTTTTGCAAATCTCTTTAACTATAACCATATATTTGATAAAATTCAGCTATATTATCTCCCATTTGTTTCTGCTTCAGTCTTTTGAGGCATATTGTTTTCACTGAAGTATATACAGAAAATTCAGTCTTATGAAGATTTGTGGTTGGAAAGGGGAGGAATATTTTAGTAGGTAACTAAGCACATTCGTTTTTTTAATACTAAACCTAAATTCTATAAGGGGTAGTTTCTTAAAAGGCTAATTGCAGCCAGGTGTGGAGATGCACACCTGTAATCCCAGTACTTAGGAGGCTGAGACAGGAGGATCATAGGTTTGAGGACAACATCAGCAACTTAGCAAGACTCTCAGCCACCTAAGGAGACTCTATTTTAAAACAAAAAATAAAAAGGGCTGGGGGTGTGTCTCGGAGGTAGAATGCCCCTGGGTTCAGTCCCTAGTACCAGGAAAAAAAAAAAAAAAACCAGGCTAATTAGAGTATGTAACCTCTAATCACATCAATGAACTTGTCACACTGATAAATTAAACATTAAAATTCATGGCTCATCTTGTTCTTTGGGTGGATCTTTTACCTATATATGATTCTGTAACATCATATCTTAGTTGTTTAGAAAATATTGGTTCACTGAGTTGTGAAAGATCTTCCAAATATTGACACATTTCATTATACAATACTTTATTATGTTGACATCAGAACTGATCTCATCAGAAAAAAATCTTTAGTTATTGACGAGCCATCAAGCCCACGGTGGTAAATGCAGTTCCCACCAATTTTAAATTTACTCAAAAGCTGGACTTGTATCACTGAAAATGAATACTGTCCATTGTGTTGTTTGAAGTGACAGGCTCGCTTCTTTCATTTTCTAGAAAATATCTGACAAATATCCAAGGCTGAAGAGCCATAGTTAACTCTTTCACGTACAAATGAGGTTCCAGGGTAAGAGTGGTTCCTTGAGCTGCAGCTCAACCATACAAGTGACGCCCCTTGGGGCAAACAGCGTAATTAGGTAGACAACAGAAGCACTTAATTTTACTTTCTATCTATGTACTTAAGAGTTGAGGTTTGATAAAATTAATATTTTACTGCCTTATTAAATATATTCTTATGGGGATGAGTGCTTAGGATCAAATTCAGGCAGGGCTGCTGACATGCTATGCAAATGCTCTATCCCTGAGTTACATCACCAGCCCCTCAAATGCATTCTCAAGGAAAACTGGCTCTTGAAAAAGCAATACTTTAGCCGGGTGTGGTGGCACACGCTTGTAATCCCAGTATTTGGGAGGCTGAGACCGGAGGATCCGGGTTCTCGGCCAGCCTCAGCTACTTAGTGAGACCCTCTGCAACTTAGTGAGACCCTGTTTCAAAATAAAGAATAAAAATAGGGCTGGGGGTGTTGCTCAGAGGTAGATGCCCCTGAGTTCAATCCCCAGTACCACAAAAAAAAAAAAAAAAAAACAAGAGCAATACTTTAAGGAATTAGGGAGGGGGGAATATCTACAAAGAATGAGCTTTGAGGAAGAAATAAAGTATGTACAAACACTAAAAAGAGAAAAGGAAACAGTATTTCGAGTGCCTGATGATGAAAAACGCCCTGACTGCTTGCATGCTTAGGCGGCACTGCCTTGCTGTCGCTAGTGCAAAAGCCAATGTAGTGAAAGGCAGTTACGTTAGCCTTGAGAGTCTGGGTGAAGCCGGGTGTGGTGGTGCATGCCTGTAAGTCCCGTACTTGGGAGGCTGAGGCAGAAAGATTGCAGGTTTGAAGCCAGCCTCAGCAACTTAGTGGACCCTGTTTCAAAATAAAAAGGGCTGGGGGTGTAGCTCCCCAGTACCAAAAAAAAAAAAAGAGTCTTGCTGATCTCCCAGGGTTCTGGAGATTTCGCTTTGAGAACTGGAGGTTGATGTCCTGGTGCAAGACAGCACTGGACAGTGTAGACTTGCTCCCCTGACCTGTCCTACTTTCTCCTTTCTTAGGAAGTCTGGGAAAGTACCAGGGATGCTGGGACCTTCCTCTGCTCTGGGTTGAGACCTGACTGAGTGATGATCAGTTTCAGAGGCCTCTCAAGGGACCCAAAGAGCCTAGAAAACTCCCTGGGAGTCCCAAGGGCTTTGGGAGCTTCTTGGGAGACGTGGCTACTCTGGATCAAATCTCCACCTATCCTTCCTCCTATTCCCTAGAGTGCAAGGGAGCTCAGACCCCTTTCAGAACCTGAAACCTGTCTTCAGGCCAAATATACTAGGTTCATGGATATCAGGGGTGGAACTGGGCCCCTAATGCTGACAGGTGCTTTAGAGTAGGCCCGAGGCTAGAGAGCAGCAATCAAGGGTAATTCTCTGCCAGAACTCTGCAGCTGTAAATTCCAGGGGAAAAGCTGCACACAGGCATACCGATGAGAATGGAGCCAAAGCTGGACTTAGAATCAATCGTCTGGCCCGAGGTGGTGGGTGTTACTATAAAATACTTCCATTTCGTGGGAGGCGCCATCCTTGCTCAAGGACACAATTTAGTCTCCAAACTGCATGAGACACCATATTTTGGTATAGCAGCATAATATCAGGCACTTTGCAGAACACAGGGAATTCTAACACAGCCCACAAGGTTTAAAGTCAAATAGCAAATTTGGGACCACAGGAAAAAAAATGATTCAAAATGGTTTACCTGAAGTGGAGAAATCCACACCATTTGGATGGGTTTTGTGGTCAGATGAGGGCTCTGATAATAGAGTTTAAGAGATTTTGAAGTGAGCAGTACCGATGGTTGCAGGGATAAGAAGAAAAGGTGGAGGGCTGAGAGGGCTGGGGAAGCTAAAGGAAGAGGGCCAGAGGGCTCTAAACGTAGAGGGGCAGAGAATCCATGCAGGTGGATCTTGACGTGGGGAAAAGACCCACTCCTCCAGCGAGCGCCCTGCCGTGTGCAAGGGAGGGGGACCGTGACCCAGCCAGAGATCAGGGACTCCCACAGGGACAGCCTCTCGCCTGTCCAACTAAATGAGATTTCCTATATTAAGAACATGGCGATTGTAGACACTTAATAAGTAATGCTTGTATTTCTTTTTTTTTTTTTTTTTTTTTTGCGGTACTGGGGATTGAACTCAGGGGCATTCTACCTCCGAGCTACACCCCCAGCCCTATTTTTTATACTTTATTTTGAAACCAGGTCTCGCTAAGTTGTGGAGTGCCTCACTAGGCAGCTGAGGCTGGCCTCGAACCCCGATCCTCCAGTCTCAGCCTCCCGAATGCTGGGATTACAAGCGTGCGCCACCACGCCCGGCTCAATGCTTGTATTTTGGCATGATTGGGTGGCTAACTTGTTTGCTATCTTATCTTTATAATTCACTTTTCTTATTCAAAGTTTTAAAGAGAGCCAAGAAACAACATCAACCTTGCCCCCATCCCCTAATTCTGGCCTTTGTTCATGCTGGAATTTACTCCCTTGAGGCCTTTCTTTGGATTCAGATATTGCCTTTTTTTTTTTTTTTTTTTTTGGTACTGGAGATTGAACCCAGGGACATTCTACCTCTAAGCTATACCTCAGCCCTATTTTTATTTTATAATTTTAATTTTTTTGAGTGGTACTGGAGATTCAACCCAAAGGCATTCTATCTTCAAGCTATACCCCCAACTCTCTTTTTTTTTTTTTTGCGGTACTAGGGATTGAACTCAGGGGCGTTCTACCTCCGAGCTACACCCCAGCCCTAGTTTTTATTCTTTATTTTGAAACCGGGTCTCACTAAGTTGCAGAGTGCCTCACTAGGTAGCTGAGGCTGGCCGCGAACCCGGATCCTCCGGTCTCAGCCTCCCGAATGCTGGGATTATAAGCGTGTGCCACCACGCCCGGCTCCCCCAACTCTCTTTTATTTTTTGTTTTGAAACAGAGTCTCTCTCAGTTCCTGAGAGCCTCGCTAAATTGCTGAGGCTGGCCTCAAACCTGGGATCCTCCTACCTCAGCCTCCCAAGTACTAGGATTACAGACATGTACCTAGCTTATTTTTTAAATTTTGAAATAGTGTCTCACTAAGTTGCTGAGGGTTTAGCTAAATTCCTGGGGCTGGCCTCAAACCTACAATCCTTCTGTCTCAGCCTCCAAGTACTGAGATTATAGATGTGTCCCACCATGCCTGGCTGTCTTTAAATTTTATTTATCAAAATTCAAGTATATTCCAGGAAGCACAGTAAGGCAGTAGGCTCCTAGCCAAGGTGGGCAGAGGTGACCTCTCTGGTGGTCAGGAAAGCAAGATACACAAATGCCAGGCGGTAGTGAGAGCCTTTCCTGTGCTCCCCCAGAGAGATGAGACAGGAAAGGCTCCTGCCGAGGGACTAATTCTCCCCCCTACTATTCAGGTTTGTCACTCGGGGACTTGCTCCTATTGTGTGTGCCAGGAGGAGGGTTCCAGAGGTCTACATAGACCCTACATGTTAGCATGAAGGTTGGCTAGCCCAGAGGGAGGGAGGAAGGAGATGAGAAGAATGATCTAAGGGCATGACCTTCCACATACGGCAGGGAGAGGAGATTGTGCAGATGGGGACTTGCCGTGCTGAAGAAGGTGCCTTGGACAGGGAGGAGGAGCGGCCAAGGCCTTGACAGGCAGCAGGAAATCCTTGCCCAAACTCAGTGCAGCCCATGAGCAGTGGCCTTGTGATCCTGGGCCCGTGGTTCACTCTCTCTGTTCTCTCATTAGTGGAATCCAGATCATAATAACATTTGTTCAAACTCCTGTGCTAGGCTGCTTCTGTGTCATGTAAAATAATAGCAGAAATGGAATCAACACCCTCCCCCACCTCCCTGTCTTGTCTGGGGGAAGCAAGGCAGAAGAGGAGCAAGAGAAGAAGGGGAGAAAAGAAAGAGGCAGGACTTGGGAGGCTGAGACAGGAGGATTTACAGGTTCAAGGCCAGCTCAGTGATATAGTGAGACCTCCATTCAGAATAAAAAATAAGAAGGGCTGGGGGTGTAGGTGGGTAGTAGAATGCCCCCGGAGGGAAGGAGGAGGCTGAGAGGGTCGGTCTGAGGCTGATTGGCTGACTGTGTTAGAGGGCAAGACACAGAGGAATGGTTGTGTAAGCCGAGGAGAGCCTGGGGCTGGCCACCACACACCACGCCCCTAGGCGGGCTGATAAATGGTTTGTGATACCCACCCAAAGCACATTAGTCAGTCCAGACCCAAGAGCAGTGAAGTCCTGGCCCCTAGTCACAGAGCTAATCTGAAGCTTCAGTCACTGGAGGAAATCCAAGATAAGATGGGAGCCCGATACACAGGTACAGGGGTGGGGCAGACAATGGCTACAACCCTCCGAGCCCACTGGTGAAGATGTAAAGAACTGCTCTGTGCTCAGAATTGGAAAGCTGTCCCTTCTTTGAGATGCCTTCCATGGCGGCTAGCCAACTTTTTATTTTATGGATGAGGAAACAGGCTTAGAGAGGTAGAGGTACTTTCTCAAGGTCACACAGCTGGGACCTACCCTCTCAGTTTTCCCTTCCATGTTCTCCCCACCCCGCCAGACATCTTAAAGGTATGAAATGCAGAATTCTGAGTACTCTTGGGGACTGAGGTGGGGGTGGGGACAAGAGAATGAATTTTCTTGTTTGCCTAACCTGCCTCCGGGTGTAATTCTGAAGCCAAAGCAAACGCTCTGGCTTCTTCTCTGGCCGGCCTTGGTCTCCTTGTACTGAGCAGGCTGGATGGCAGCGAGGTAATTGAACTTTCTCATTTCCCAGACAGTCTCACTTGGAGCTCCGAGAGCAGGTAGGTGCACATGGGCTCCGGACTGCAGCAACCTCCACAGATCCTTTCCCTAAGACCAGGCAGACGGACCATCTCTGGGTTCCCTCTCTTGACCCAGTTAACCCTGGTGGTGCCAAAGAAGCGCTCGACATTCAGAACAGGCTAACAACAGCTTGGTGCCAGCAAGTTTCTGTTATCCCTAGTTGTAATTGTTAACTTGAATGGAATGCGAAACTTCTGGTTCAGAGCAGAGTCGGGGAATAACTGGAGGGGCTTGGAAAATGGGGAGCGCGTTTCACCATTGTGGGAAAAGTTTTCGAGTCGCCTTTTCTCTGACCACTAGAAATTCTGTGTGCGGTCGACGTGTAGCTGCCGTGTCTACGGACTCTGTGGTGAATTCCGCCTTTTACTTACTCTTGCTTTTGACACCTTTTCAGTTTGGCAAGCTGAGACTTGCTTGGGGGATTAGAACAATAAGGTTTATCATAACGCCACCTCCAGAGCGAAACAAAACAAAACAAAAAAGATCTCTAATTCTCCCAGTGTGAAGGTTTATTTCTAGAAGCCCTTCCTGCTAGCTCTCCTCCCCACCCCCACCCCAGCACACCCTCTGCACATTTGGGATTTTCTTCCCCCTTAGAAGGAAGTGTGGAAATAGAGCCGGCTTGTTCATTGACATTATTGGACATCGCATGATATCTTTGCGACCATTATATTGTGTTCTCTCAATGGTGTTTGCTCTGAGGGTGGGACATAAGGCTGTTTAGTGTCTCGTAAAACATTTACCAAGAGCACTGAGCCATGGTTCTGAAGGGCATTCCGTTGCCAGAGCGTGGGAGGAAAGAGCCAGCAGGGAGAGAACGAGTGCGCCAGGTGCTTGGCAGGTACTTGTTTTGTACTTTAGGATTTATTAATATTGAAAATTGCAGATTACATACGATCGGGGCTCCTTTCTGCCGAAGGGGCAGGAGTGGTGAGGGGGGGCAACAGGGCTGGGGCAGGGCAGAAGGAATTTCTTGGTGAATTCTGTTTTCCGGGTGGCTCTGAGTCCCAGGAGAATTGTCATCTTTAGTTTCCATCAGACTCTGTTTTCGGTTTGACTAGAGGGACATGGGTGTCGCAGGGAGTGAGGTAGAATCTACCTGCACTGGAGGGCTTCCCACCAACCGAGTCTGACGGTAGTTAGCCTTGGCTTTAGTAGGGAGCTCCGGGCCAGACGCTGGGGTTCTAGAAGGTGAAATGTCACCTTGGACTCTGCACCTGCCCGTTCCCAGGTGACTCATTCCATTTAAAGGTTTTACTAAATGGTGGCTCTGGTTTCATGAAAATACTTTAAAACTTTCTAAGTTCTAAGCTCCCCAGCCCTCAGCTCCCCCCACCATTCTGTTAAATTTAGACAAGATAACAAATTAAAGGTCAGCTTGAAAGACCTTCTCTTATCCTCAAATCTGTGTTTGTAAAACACAGCAGCTTGAGAGGGACTTTTAATCTGAAGCTCATGGTTTTGGTTTTGGAGAAACTAATGAATAAATATTTCTTGGGAATACTAACTCTTTATATTTTAGGTTTGGGGGAGAGGGGTAGAATGTCGCATATGTGATAAAACTAGAGCCTGAATTAACTACTGACACTTGATCAGTGGTGATAGTGATTCGCTGGACACGGGTACCCGTGACTGTGTTTTTAGTGGCTAAAACCCAAACGGAAAATTGGAAAATCTAGAAAAAGAACAGCTCCGAAAGGTTTCTGGAGCCTCCAGGTCTTGGGGAACGGAGCGGCGGTGCAGCATATGAAACGGAGCTAGCATATGGAGCATCTGGCCTGTCTGCGGTAGCCGGTAGCCGACGGGCCGCCCGTGAAGACCGGCCTAACGTGGAAGAGCTCACCAATTAGCAACAAACATTCCTGCCCGGGTCTTTCTTCTGACAAGTGTCCAGGGGTAAAATGGCTGGGAGAAATGGTGGCTTTAAAATTAGAGGAAGCTTCCCCCATGGGAAAAGCTGCTCTGTTGGCTTTGTGTATTTAGGCAAATAAGACTCAAAGGAACAACTGTGGAGGTGGAAGGGCGGAGTTCACCTGTTCACAGGAGGGAGGGCAAATTCGATCTCTTTTTATACATGCAGAGCAGAAAATTGAGTTTAGCAGCAAGTCATTTTGCTACCGTGGTCACTGAAAGTTTATTTAAACTTTCCACAAGTGGATTGACCTTCTCTTAGCTCTTTTTTAAGATTTCAAAACAAGGTATCAACACTTCCCTGTCACATAGGTGCATTTTGATTGCTCAAGTGTTTGTGAAACTTTTGTGATCCTGGGGATTGAACCCAGGGGCATTGTACCCCGAGTTACAGCCCCAACCCCCCTTTTTTATTCCACTTGGTACTGGGGATTGAACCCAGGGGTGTTCTACCTCCATGCTGCAATCCCAGCCCTTTGGAACAGGGTCTCTCCAAGTTTCTGAGGCTGGCCTCAAACCTGCTATAATCCTGTCTCAGCCTCCCAGATACTGGGATTACAGGTGTGTACCACCATGCCCAGCTTAAATTGCTAGTTATATTTTGGGGGGAGGGGCTACTGGAGTTTGAACCCAGGGGCATTCTATCTCCAAGCTATACCCCCCAGTCCTATTTGGATTTTGAAACAGGGCCTCACTAAGTTGTTGAGGCTGGTCTTGCACCTGCAATCCTCCTGTCTCAGCCTTCCAAGTACTGAGATTACAGGCTTGTGTCACCACTCTGGGCTATGCTAATTACTCTTGATTTGTAAAATATCATGAAGGTAAAGAAAGCTCTGGGGACAATAGTGGGCCTCATATCAAGTGGCATTTTGCAACATCTAATAGGGCCCAAGGAGGCCAGCCTGCTTTAGCTTTTCTGGACAGAACTGTCATGGCTCTATTAGGGGATGGGTGAGGACCAGGTCTCATTCCTGGGAGCTTGGGGTCAGAGCTATGCCGGCAACCTGGAGGAATCAGCATGGAGACTTGGGTCTTTGGTGGCTGGTTGTTTTTGTAGGATGAAATAAGAACTGAGTATGTATAGGTTAACCAAAGGATGGCTAATGACCTTTCACCTGTCCAGCCACTCAGGGCTTAGGTGAGGGAGGCAGAAGCCTCGATGCCCTGTGTTCTGTCAGCCCCTCACTCAGTGCCTGTTGACTCTTAGTTTAGACATCTTTCAACTCAGTGCATAAGAAATCAGAAGTGTGTGTGTGTGTGTGTGTGTGTGTGTGTGTGTGTGTGTGTGTGTGTGTGTGTTAATTACTGAGAATTAAACCCAGGGGTCCTTTACCACTGACCTATACCCCCAGACCCCCAGCCTTTTTTTTTTTAGACCAGGGTCTTGCTTAGCTGCCCAGGCTGTCCTTGGACTTTTGATCCTCCTTTCTCAGCCTCCCAAGCCTCTGGGATTACAGGCATGCAACACTGCACCCGGCTTAAATCACAACTTTCACTTCTCTTCTTTGCCAGGCTAATGACCATTCAGTTATTCATTTAATAAATACTAAGGGCTCATTCTGGGCTAGGTTCTCATCTCTCAGTTCTTAATAATCACTTCTTCAAAGTAACCTTCCCACCCCTGACTTAGGTCCTATGCTTCTGCTTTCCAGTACACATGACTCTTCTTGTACACTTACTTCCTGGGGTAAACCAGGTTCCATCAGCTCATGGATCAGGAATGGCTCACTCACCGTTATGTTTCCAGGGCTGAGCACAGAATCAGTGCTCAAAAACTAGGACCAGCTGGGCTTGGTGGCGCACGCTTGTAATCCCAGTACTTGGGAGGCTGAGACCAGAGGATCAGCTACTTAGTGAGGCCCTCCACAACTTAGTGAGACCCTGTTTCAAAATAAAGAATTAAAAAATAGGACTAGGGGTGTAGCTCGGAGGTAGAATGCCCCTGGGTTCAATCCCCAGTACCACAACAACAACAACAAAACCCCCACAAAACTAGGACCAAAGAGATGGATAAATGAATGAGTGAGAGAAAACACATGAGAAGGGCAGGGATGGCTAGAGGCAGGTGTGTACCAGCGAGAATTAGCAGCAAAAGGGCAACAGCACAATCATCCAATCTAGAAGGGATGGCCCCTGCAGCCATTGCTCCATCTCAGCCAGCTTGACTGTGTACGTGTCTAAGGATGATGGTGATTTGCTGAGAAGAATGTGCTCCTTAGCTCCCATTTAAAGTGATAGTAAGGAATATAAAGCAGGTTAGAAGTATTTTCATGCAAGAAAATAGGTGTTTTGCTTAAATGGGTAAATTCAGTTATTTGGGAATTTTTATGTACAAGTAATTTCTACAATTACGAGACAGCAATGAAACATGGAAGAGAGTAGAAGAAAACATCATAGACAACCTTAAGTCAAATAGCTAGGTGTGGATGGTATATGCCTGCTATCCCAGTACTTGGGAGGCTGAGACAGGAGGATCGCAGGTTCAAGACCAGCCTTAGCAACTTAGTGAGATCCTCAGCAATCTAGTGAAACCCTGTTTAAAAAAAAATAAAAATAAAAAGGGCTGGGGGTGCAGCTCAGAGGTAGAATGCCCCTGGGCTCAATCTCCAGTACCACCAAAAATAAATATATATTAAGCATTTATTGAGGTATAATGTGCATACCTCTGACATCTTGATAAATTTCTACAGATATATGGACTGTGTAGCCACCACCCAGATCAAGGTATTGAACATTGTCACCACCCTAGAAGTTCCTGTGTGCCTCCCTTCCCTGCTACACCCTCCCTCTACCCCCCAAGGGAACCATTGTTCTGACCTCTATCACCATAGATTAGCTTTGGCTGTTCTCAAACTTCATAAAAATGGGCTATTACAGTGTGTGCTTTTTGTATTTGACTTCTTTCACTTGACATTTATGCCTCTGATATTCAGGTTTAAGAGAGTTGCACGTAGCTATAATATATACTTTGGTGGCTGCATAGTAGTCTTTTGCAAGAATAGACCACAATTTTAGACATTTTTAGTTATTGAAAACATGAATATATGAGATAAAACTCATTTCCTGTGTGTGCCAGCCCTTTAAATTTAGTGACCTCATAAAGGGTGGGAGGGACATGCTATATCACCTGGAAGGGCAGAGAGAGAGACGTCTGTTCCTAGGAGTGTGTTTGCTCAGTGCTCTACGTGGGCCATTTATTTAACTGAAACAGTCAACCCAGGCAGTGACTGCCACCATTTTACACATGAGGGAACCAAGCCCTAGAGAAGCTTCATGCCTTTCACAGTTGGGCTGAGCAAAACATGAACTTGTTAGTTACACCAGAGAGTAATCCTGCCCTGGCAAAGACTATCCCAGGCTGTTCATCTCATAGCGCTCAGCTGTGTGTGTGTATGTGTGTGTGTGTGTGTGTGTGTACGGGTGCGCACGCATGTGTACATGTCTTGCTGAGGAGAAACCCAGGGCCTGGTACTTGCTAAGCAAGCACTCTACCCCTGAGTCACACCCACAGCTCCACTCAGCTTTTATGTAATAGTACAAACAGGTGTATCTACTGTTGGAAAGCTGGCCTTTGACCTGACTTTTCCCCCTCTCTCTCTCTTTGAAATTTGTTTCATTTTTGAAAATAAGACCTTTAAAATTTTTTGCTTATCAATTGATATTTTTATATGCACATGGTGTATTATAAACTATGCAATTAGCAATTTTTGAAGTTTTTTTTTTTTTAAATAAAGACCAGGTTTTAGTGCTTAGCATAAAGAATTATTTAGTCAGGAGTGGTGGCTCATACCTGTAATCCCAGTACTTGGGAAGCTGAGATAGGAGGATTGCAGGTTCAAGGCCAGCCTCAGCAATTTACCAAGACTCTCAGCAATCTAACAAGACCCTGTTTCAAAACAAAATAATAATAATGATGATAATGATAAAAAGAAGCTGGGGGTATAACTCAGACGTAGAATGCCTCTGGGTTCAATCTCAGCAACACACACACACTACATATTATATATATATTATATATAATATATATATATTTAAATAAATATATAGTTAAATATATAGTTATATAGCTAAATAAATAAGTTTATTTATTTATTTAATCACCATAGGAAAGTTGAGTAAATTTCAAGTTGCTGAGACATTTTCTGGGAGTCAAAGGCCATGTGATTTAGAGTGGAAGTTGAGAAAGTGATTAAATAAGAACTCACAGAGCCGGGCGCAGTGGCCCATGCTTGTAATCCCAGTACTTGGGAGGCTGAGACAGGAGGATCTGGGTTCACGGCCAGCCTCAGCTACTTAGTGAGGCACTCCGGAACTTAGTGAGACCCTGTTTCAAAATAAAGAATAAAAAATTGGGCTGGGGGTGTAACTCGAAGGTAAAATGCCTCAGGGTTCAATCGCCAGTACCACACACACACCAAAAAAAGAACTCACAGAGGCTGTGCGTGCCAACTAAGTGGCTGTCAAGAATCTCTGCCTTCACTGAACATCTTGGTAATGCAGAGTTCAGAGTGAAGTTGTCGCGCGCTTGTGTCCGTCCAGCGGAGAAAAACACACGACATCCAGGTTCCTTCTGCGAGAAGCTTTACTCAGGATTGCTTATCTTCATGCGGGTAATGGCGGTGGCCCAAACCCAGAACAGCCGAGGCTTATATGTCTGCTTCTGGCCAATCAGGACTTGACTCGTACCTGAGCTCCAATTGGTCAGGAAAGCTAGCCTGCACATAAGCTGACATTGCTGTTTTACCACAACGCCTTATTAGGAGTTGTTTACTGCACTGAGGTACTTTACTGCACT